>JAODAL010065679.1:0-18119 GCA_025379985.1 Phyllomedusa bahiana
CCACAAACTAGTAGCTTTGTAGCGTGTTCAAAATTGGGGTATTTTTTTACCCAACCCCCAAAAAGAGATAAAATTTTTAAATTTAAAAATTTGCTTTTGAATTTGCAACAGGAAAAATGATATATTTTGGCGTTTAAAAAGACGGTTTTTTTTGGGGTCGAAAACCAGCAAAAAACGTTAATTAAAACCCCCCCCAAAGTAAATTTCGCCAAAAAAATTGGGGCCCCCCCAAATAGTAGTTTTTTAGGTTTACCCAAATTTCGTGTTTTCTTTCGCCACACAACAAGAGATTAAAAATTTTAATTTAAACCCTTTGGGTTGTGAAATTTTTGTACCCGGGAAAAAGTATATATTTTTGGTGTTGAAAATGACGGTTTATTGGGTCAGCACACCAGCAAAAAAAACGCTTAATTAACCCCCGGGAAGAAAAATTTGGCCCAAACCCTTTTGGGCCACCAAAAACTAGTAGCTTTGTGCGTGTTTCAATTGCCCTTTTTTCTAAAACCACACAACCAAAAGATAAAATTTTTTTAATTAAAACCCTTTTCCCTTTGAATTTTCAAAAGGAAAAATTATATATTTTTGGGTTGAAAATGATTGGGTTTTTTGGGGGGTTCCCGCACACCAGCCCAAAAAAACGCTTAATTAACCCCCGGAGTAAATTTGGGGAATAGGGAAATTTAGCCCCCCCCCCCCCCCCCCCCCCCCCCCCCCCCCCCCCCGGGGGCCCAAAAATTTTAAGGGTATTTGTATTGTAAAAAACGCTGTTTTTTTAAATGAATACAACAGGAAATGGGGTTTGATTTCCCCCTTGGATATTGAATGTATATGCAAACTTCAGTGGGCGCACACTATTTCCCGATCCAATACCCCAAAAAAATTAAAAAAAACATTAAAAAAAGCAAATCCCCCTGAGAAAAGCTGAGACCCCCCACAAAAATCGCTTTTTAAAAAAAACAGTTTTTTCAGTGAGAGCTACAAAAAGCCGCGGGGAGCACCCTTTCCTTTATGACACAGTGAGAGGGTGTGACTCCCGGCGTCGCGCCCGGGAACTTTTTACGGGGGGGTGACCCTCACAGAAAACCCGCCGGTCTCGATTGGGGTTCATCCTGCAAAATGTCAAGCCCGGCTATGCCCTTCTTCCTCCCCGATGCTTTTCCCCCTGTTTGCCCATGTGCTCGCCCCATTTTTCAATCAAAACACCCCTTCGTTTTCCCCAATAACCCCCAAAGGGTTTGACTTCGTTCCGAAACCCAAGTTTTCCCCGAAATTCTAAACGAAATTTCCCCTTCGGGTTTGAACAATTCGCCCATCTCTAATAATAAAATATAAGTGATGGCATATCTTTATGGTCAAGTTTCCTCAGGGGGACTAAAAGTTTGCAGTAAAAAATTGATAAAAATGACCCCAAATTGGGTGTAATGGGGTTATATAATTAAAAATATATATATATAATATAAATATATATATATATAATTTTATATATATATAATATATATATATATATTTTTTGTTTAGGTTTAGCCGGGCCCGGGATCGGGGACAGGACGTATTCCAGGGTAAAAATTCAGGGCCTCTGTATTTTATTAGCAGCAAACAGAAATCCAAATTTCAAGGCAAGGACAAACCCCTAAAAAAAAACAAAAGCCCCCCGCTGGGCTTTTTAAATAAAAGACCGCTTAAAAGACCGCTTTCAAATTTTCCCTGTGGTTTTTTCCCGCAGGTCTCCACCCAAGACCTTTAAAGGGGATTAAAGGGGTTTTTTTAAAAACCATATCAGCTTTTCCTCCTGACTTATTTTAAAATCCAGGGAAAAACCCGGGAAAAGGGAAACCATGGGGGGTGGGGCACCCACCAAAGCTCTATTTCTCATTCCCCAATTTAAAGGCCGACCCAGGAAATGGCTGAAGCCAAAACAAAAAATTAAAATGAATTTAAACATTTCAGTTATTCACAGTCAAAACTGTCCCCACATCCCCCCTAAAATTTTTCCTTTCAAATTTCCCCAAAGGGTCCTTATTTGGGGGGGAAAGTGGCGGGACATCTTAAGGTGGGTTTTCAAGGACCATGTGGGGGCGGAGCACCTTTGCCCCAAACTGTGCACTCTAGACAACGCATGCCTTTTGGGTTTTTCGGGACCCCGGCGGGTTTTCCCCCACGGGAAAATTTGGGAAATCCCTTTGTGCCCAGGAAAAACCCCCGGGTTACCCCCAAGTTCTTCCCTTTATTTTGGGGTAAACCATTTTGGGGGAAAGAAGTGTTTTTCACCCTAAACGTTTTTCCCCCAGGTAATAAACGAAGTGACCAATGGCCCACTTCAGGGCCCGACTTTTCCCCCCCCACAAGGCGTAATTTTTTCACCGCCACAGCTTCCCGGCTGAGGTACACATCGGGTCCCTTCCCCTTAATCCTTTGGGGTAAGCTCCCCCTAAACCTACTTTTGAGGCTTTTGTTTTGCAACAGGGAAAAATTCCCTGAAGTTAGGGGTGATCAGAAAAAGGCCCTTACATAGAAAACCCCCTTAATTTTTTAGAAGGATTTTTCGGGGCCCCAGGGGCTCCCCCTTTACCGGTGACTTCGCTTTCCCCTTTGGGAGGTTGTGGAAAGGGCAGCTATTGAGGCAAAGCCCGGGACAAAAACCCCCTGTTATAATCTGCAATGCCCAGGAAAGGACTAACCCCGTTTTTTTGGACAACCCGGGTTTAGGCCCAAAATTTCCCAAAGGCTTCAATGCTTATTTCCAAATTTGGGTTTGATGATCCCTCAGCCGATTGGGTTTAGCCGAGGGTTTGCGGCCTCCTCTAGCCCTTTTCCACAAATTTTTTTGGGTTTTGTGTTTTGCCCGGCGGCCCAATTTTGTTTTTAGGGCTGCTTTTCACCTTTGCCAGATGGAATCCCCAAACAGCACATAAAAACCCCACATCATCCAGGTTGCGGGGTACTTACTTTTTTTAAAAAGGGAGCGCAGGATGATGTTCCCCTTAGCCCTGGGAAAAGGTTTGCAGGGGGGCCCCTGTAAACCAAAAAGGGGAAAGGGCTACATACTGGAAGTGTCCCTCTGGGGGGGAGGGGAAAGCCGTTTTCTCCCCCGGCCTCATTTTGAGGGGGAACCCCGCCCAATTTCCCTTTTTGAGGGTTAAAGGTGGTTTATAAAACCTCTAGGCCCCAACTTCTCGATTTAGCTCATGAAAACCCCTTTGGGAAAGGGGGTAGCCCTCGAATTTGGGGAAAACGTTTTAACCCTTTCGGAAAACGTTACAAAAACCCCAAGTACCATCCGGGTTAGGAAAAAATCACAATTGGGGTCGACCACCCACCTTTTTGGGAACTTCTTTATGACCCCTAAGGCTAACATTTTCCTCACCTTTCTGATAAGGTTTTCCTCTGGGCTTTCCCGTACCCTGTATGGGCTTTAAACCCTTTCCTTTTTTACTGGGCCCCGGGGGACAATTTTCATGTTTAATGAATTGTCTGGGCCCGGGGGAGTTTAGAGAAGGGCCCCCCGGTTCTTCTGTTTTGGAAAATTTCCCCGAACCCCTTTCCCGCCTCTTGGGCCCCCTGACAAGGAAATTTCCCGATACGGACAGGGGGTTTTTTAATTCTTGTTTGTGAAATTTTCTGACCTCCTTTGCAGCCACCAACTTTTTCGGTCCTTCCAGGGTTTTTATTAGGTTGACATGATAGATCGATAAGGGTTTCTTTTTCCCCGGCTGGGGGAAAACCCCTTTTAGTTAATTAAACCCCCGTTCACAGATCTCATATGGGCCTTGCCACTTTGGGTAGAAAAATTTTCTCTCTACGGTGGGAAAAAGTACAAGAACCCCGCCAATGGGGAAAAAGGCTCGGACCCTTGCGGGCCTGTTTTTAAAAACCCCGGGCCCAGCTTTTCCTTTTGGGGCCCGCCGCATATTTTCCCAAAATGGGCTTTAAAGGCTGCTATCCTGTCCCCGCATGTCGGCTTTTATGTCGATGACACTCCCCTTTTAAGGGGGGTTTTCCCCTTGTTTCCCAGGTCCCCTTTCTATGTCCCAAAGGGGCCCCCGGGGGTTTTTCTCCCCTATAACAGCTCCAAAGGAGAAAAACCCTTTTTTGGATTCCTGTAGGAAATTCCCGGATGGGGAAAAAATCCCGATAGGGCAACGGGGAACCCAATCCCTCCCGTTTCCTTTTCCACCCCCTTTCTTTAAAATCCCCTTTTTTAAGGGCTTATTTAAAATTCTAACCCGACCAACGGTCTTTAGGGTGGTAAACGGAAAGTACGAGGTGGGTTTAATTTTTTTTGGGGCGACACAGCCCCTTTGGTTTCCCCGGACATAAAAGGGTGTGCCCTGACTGTTTGGATCTCCTTTTGGGAATCCCGGGAGGGTTTTAAGGGAAAAAAAAAACCCCTTAATATCCTTGGGAGGGGGGGGAAATTTTTCGGAAAGGGGAAAGGCCTCGGGGGGGTAGCGGGGGGTAATCCAAACCCCTAGGTATGCTGGTGTCCTCGGGCCCCCATTTAGGGGAGGGGACCGCCCAGATCCCATGCCAAACCGCTCAATGGCACCTCCCATAAAGGGGGAGAGGAACCGCGGAAAACCCCGGGAAAAGGGGTAAGGGGGAAGGACCCGACACTCCGGGCCAAAAATTGTAGAAAATTTCTACGCCCTAAAGATGCCCCGGGGGGGAAAAAATTCCCCTCAAAACCCCTCCCATTTTCTCCCCCCCCAAAGTCCCCCCAAAATATGGGAATTGGGGTAGCTCCAGGGCCAAGGGACTTGGGGTTCCCTGGTTACCCCCACTGCTCTAACCCCCCTCGGTTTGGGGTTTTTTCACCTGTCAGGAGGTTAATTTTTGTACCCGGGGGGTGAGGGGAAAACCCCAAATCCCCCCCAGGTTTTTTGTGATTTTTCCATCTAAGACCTTTTCGCCCTTTTCCCGGCCCTTCTGCAAATTAGGGGCCCTCAAATTTTTTTCCGTACCAAAAATTCCCCCTTTGAAAACCCGGGAAGGGGAGAGTTCCAACTCAGCGGGGGGGCCCTTTTGCGTTTTCCAGCCAAATACCGAAAATGGAAAAAAATTTGCGGTTCTCATTAACACCAGGCCCTACGTTATTTAAAGGCGGGGAATAAAAACATACAAGCAAATTATTTTTATTTCCCCATAATCCCAAAAAAAAGGGGGAAAACACAACCAAAAAATTGCCCTATGGGGGGGAAACTTTGCCACCCAAAGGGCCCCCTTAAATTTTTATCACCCCACAGGTTTGTCTCTATGGCAAGGGATGGCAAAATTTGGGGAAGTCCCTTTGGGGTCCCCGGGGAATACATATTTTCCCTATTTGGCGTTGTTAATTTGGTCCGGGTTTTACCACTGTGCTTTTAGCAAAGGGTTCCCAAGCTCCCCGAGTCCAGGGGGCCCGGCCCGGAATTCCATTAACGGTTTACTTTTCCCCTCTCGACGGTTTCCCCCCCAGCTGAACCCTTGTGGAGTAAGATGGCCGGGGCGGGAAACCCCGGAAAGGTTTCCCCCTCCCCCAACCCATTCCCTGGGTTTCCCCCCTACCCGGGAAAGGCCAAAATTTTGCCCCACATGTCCCAGTTCCCTTTAAAAAAAAAAAAAAAAATCCAAAAATTAATGTCCTTTTTGATTGTTTTTCCTTTAGTTTCCCTGAGGGGCCACTGTTTTTTTAATTTTTAAAAGTATATTTATTGCTGCCCCCCAGTGTGCTTTTGTGGGTTTTTTTTAAACAAAGTTTTTTTTATGTTTTTTAAAAAAAAATGTTTTTTTTTTACTTTTTGAAAAAAGGGGTATTTGGGGGACTCCCTTTTTTTTTTTTGTTAAACCTCCCCACTTCCTTTTGGTTTTTAAAAACATGCAGTGGCTTTGAAGCGGTCATTCGCTCCCTGAAGTGTGCTGGGGCTGAATTGGACCCAAAAAGGAAATTTAAAGGTTTGCGGGACCCACTTGCCCGAAGGGCCCGGGTGAAGTTGGGGGAAAAGGGGCCCTTTTTTAAACCCGGGCTGGCCAAAAAGTGGAAAAAAAGAAAACCCCATTTTTTTCCAATTTTAACCAGTTTGGGATTAATTTCTTTTTCCAAAATTCCTATGTCCTTTTTATATGTTTTTTTTAGCCTGAATTTTCCACTGTTTTTTGAATTTGTAAGACTACATTCCCCGTCCTTTGGGACCGGGGCCCGCAGGGCTAAGGGGGCCCGGGCCTTAGAAAAAAGGGGCCCGTTTTTCGGGGGTGGCCTCTCCCCCCTTTTTTTTATACCCGTGCCCCTTTTTTTGGGACAAGGGGCAAATCTTACCCGAGGTTTGGGGGTTTTCCGGATATTTCCCCGGGGTTATGGGTTTAGGACTTGCAGGAATTTCCCCAGTGGGGTGTTTTGTTCCACCAAAAAGCAACCATTTTTTTCCAAAATTTTGGGGCGGTGGTTTCCCCCCCCCCCGGTTTTGGGGCTTGATGGGGAAAGGGGCCCCCCCCAAAAAGGGGGCACAGAAAAACTCGCTCGAAACCCCCTGGGCCCTTTTTGAGTTCCGGCTGAAAACCACTTTTTGGTAAAGTGGAACAGGCGTAAATTTGTGAAACCCGGCGGGGTTTGGGAGGATCAAAACCCCCCATGCTTGTAAATTCCCGGGCTCTTAAGGCCAGGGTGACCCCCAGCCCGGGGCCCCGGGGGTCCTCCCCCTTTTCATTTGGTGTAGACCTTGGCGTCTTTGGACACGCAGGTCGAAGTTTTTCCTTCTGCGGGTTTCCCCCTTAGGAAGGGAGCCAGTTTCATCCGCCCATGGGCCCCCGGGGCTGCTCTCTCTCCGCTAAAACCGCCCCAAAGGGTTCCCCCCAGGGAAGCCTCGAGTCGTTCCCCCGAACATCTTGCGGGAGGGAACTTTTGGGGCCCCCCTGGCAGGCTGTGAACGGAGCACTTGTTGATACTTTTTTGGCCTCGCAGCCAAGGCCCTTTGCTGTTGCGCAAACCTTTTGGTTTACCTTTCTTTTGCCCCTTTCAAACCGTGGCCCTTTGGGGGGTCTCGTTTAAACAGGCGATTCGTTTTCACTTTGGGCCCGGGAAAACCCCTTTGTGCGTTTTTTGGGTGGGTGGCCGCCATCGCTGGAGGATAGGTTTTTGGGTTGGGTTTTACTGCTTCAAACCAAATCGTCCATTTTCCGTACTCCGCTGACTGTTTGGTAGCTTTCTTTTACCCAAGGGGCATACGTTTTTTCCTTGTCCTAAAAAGTACTGCCTTATTTTGCCCGCCCTCCTCCCCCCATGTGTTGGGGCTTTTTTTTCGGGCCCCCCTTTGGGTCGTGAAAACCCCGGTTTTTTTTCAGGCAAGCAGAGCCCTATTCCCGGGTAAAAAAAAGGGCCCCCCTGTATTTTATTCGCACAACAGAAATCCAAGTGCAAGGCAAAGCCAAAACATAAACAAAAACAAACCCCTGCCCCTCTGGGCCCCTAACTAAATAGGAAACCCGCTTATGACCCTGCAAGGTTTTCCCCCTGCTGGTTTTTCCCGCAGGTCTCCCCCCAAAAACCCAAAAAAATAGCAAAGGGGGTTTGGGAACCCCCAAAGTTTAGCTTTTCCCGTGATTTTTTATACCCAGGTAAACCCGGAGTGGAAACCAAAGGGGGGGGTTAGGGACCCACCATTTCTCTATGCTCAAATCCCAATGAAAAGGCCCCGGGGCCCCGGAAATGGGTGAAGCCATAAACATTAAAAAAAGAAAACATATGTGAAGTCTTTTACTGTCCGGAAAATCCATCTAACTTTGGCCTTTTTATTCCCCCCAAAGGCCCCCTTACCTTGGGGGGGGATGTGTCGGGACATCTGAAAAGGTTTTCACGCAAGGGCCCTGGCCGGGGAAAATAAACGCCCTTTTTACACCCTTCCTGCGTTGCCAACCTTACAATTTTACAAAAATACAAAATTAATTTTTTATATAAAAATATTTTAAGTTTTTTATATATATTTTTTATTTTTTTTTTAAAAAAATTTTTTTATATAAATATATAAAAATAAAATATATTTATATTATATAAAATATATAAATATAAATTAAAAAAAATTAAAAAATTAAATGTTATTGGTATTTCCAATACAAAAAAGTCTGATTTTAAAAATATTCATTTTTTCCCCCCTACATAAATCCATGAAAAATCCCTTATCAGATATTGCGGGCAACAGTAGAAAGCTGCGCCAGTAAGGGTGTCCTTCACCCCATATCAGGCCCCCAAACCCGTTCATACTTTTATAAATCACCTGTACACCATTGTCAAGCGCATTATATAGCGCCTGCGGCGCTTTTTTACTCCCTAATCCGGGGGGGCGTGCTTAGGGGGGGCCACAGAACCTACGAAGCTATAGTTTTTAAATTTTGCTGCCTTTTCTGGCCCGCATTACAGTTTAAACAGGTAAACCCCTTCAAAGTGTTATCCGACCCGAAATTCCCCCTAGTGCTAGAATGCGCCTGATTTATGACCTGCCGTAGAGCGGGTTCATAAATCAGGCGTGTTCTATGCCAGTATAATACACATGAAATATGGCTTGTTAATGCCAAATTCATGCATGTCACCCCACATTTTTTAGTCACTGTTCTGCCCCAAAAAATTGGAATTAAAAAAAACCCAAGAATAACATTTTACTTATATGGGTCCCAAAATAAAATTTAATCACCATTTGGGGAACTGAATAAAAAAATTGATCAAAAAGGGGAAACTTGTGTACAAAAAGGGAAAGATCCTCCTAACTCAAAGAAACCAAAAAAAACGACAATGTATTTGGTAATAGTCTTTATTTATATTTGCCTACATGTTTTAAGCTAATTAATGAGATTGGAATAACCCTTTAACATTCTCTGGTCAGCAGTTCAATCAGAGGAGTTAGACGTGGTGATTCAAAACACCTGCTGCTCATTAATATTATGGTTAGGAGCTGCTGGATCCTCCACCCACACTGAGGATAATCATGTATATACAGTGCCAAGCAAAAGGGAAAAAATGTTTTGAACTTTTGACTTTCTGGTTCCATATCTCACCATTGACTACAGCTTTGAATGTGAGACTACCACCATTTTATAGACAATCATCTTGGCTATCTCATACATAAATGTGACTTGCAACTATTTAGCATATGCTTAGTTATGAGGATTCTTGTCTTATTAGTTTCTTGTCTTATTAGTTTTATTATTTTGTTAGTATTTCATAAATCCACCTTTGGCTTTCAACATTGCCTGAATCCTTCTGGGCTCTGGATCAGATTCAAGCATGTCTTGACCAAAATCTGATCCCAGGTCTCTTCTACATGTTCCCAATGTTGGTACATACTGGACTTGGGTACGAATACAGTTTTTTCTTGAACTCTACCCAGAAGTGTTCAATTGGGTTGAGGTCTGGGGACTGTGGAGGCCAATACAGCAACTATACTTCATTGTCATTGAACAGTTTCTTCATCAATCGTGACATATACGTCAGGTCATTGACCTGCAGGAACACTATGTCGTCCTTTTAATACCCATAGTACTTGAGTATACTAACTTATCTTGTAGAATACTCACATATAGCTCAGCATTGAGATCACCATCGATCCTGGTCAAGTATCCAACTATTTTGGTTGTAAAAAAAAACCATATCATCAGGCTTCCTCCACCAAACATGACAGTTCCTTCAATTTCTCGATCTATTTGCCCTCTTTTCCCTTGATTCTTCCAGATCCATTTACACCCATCAGTACAGATGCCCCTTTTACAAACTTTTACTGTCCACTTTTCATACTTTTTTGCACACTCGAGCCAACGCTTCTTATGAGGATATTGAATGTGAGGCTTCACCTTTTATTGTGTCATTATTGCAGATTGGTGTAATGTGTGTCACATGGTGCTTGCATGGACGTCTGTAATCTCACTATTACAAAGTTTATGAGCCACCTCCACTGCCGTGTTTGTCACAACAGAACAAATAGACCTTGTGATGAGCCAACTTGTTGACTGATATTTTGCCTGGACATCCATCTCTTGGTCTTGGAATGAATGGACGGACTTAATTTCATATTCTACCAGCTGTTGTGGCCTCCCATGATGCAGTTTGGCAATTTTCTTGGCCAAGAGACCGCTAACGATGAGCTGGATGATGCTGCTTTTCTTTTTTGGGAAACCTTCCTCGATTCCAACCAGTGACTGTCACAGTTCACGGTCGCTGCCTTGGACTATGGACATGCCTGTGACTCCGCTGTGCCCCTGCTGTCGTCCTGACAGCAGCGTCCACTGGCAGGTTTAACTCACCCATCCTCGTTCCTGCTCTGTGGCGTCCTGTGAGTGTACACCCACCTCCCTGCAGCTAAGCCTGTCCAGTCTTGAGGTGGGCTTCAGTGAAGACCAGGGGCCCTTTAGACTCCACTCCCTGGTGTGGTCTGCTATACCATCGTTGCTCGCTGTGGCCCAGAGGATCTACTATATCTGATGTCTGCAGTGTCAGTTCCCACTGACCCCCATGGACCATAACAGTGTAAATTGACCTGCGCCACCGTGACAGTACATCCTTACCAGTGGACCGTTACAGTGACCTTTTGCTTGGAAATCAACCTAATAATAAGAAGAAGATTGTTCCACCACCAGGAGCAAAACAGTAACAATGCAGTTACATGACAAGAATCTGCATAACTAAACATATGCTAAATTGCTGTCAAATTGATTTATGCAACAGCCAAGATGATTGTCTATAAAATGATGGTAGTCTCATGTTCAAAGCTGTAGAGGAAGGTGAGATATGGAGCCTGGAAGTCACAAGTTCAAAACATTATTACCCTTTGTAAAACAAAGCACACACTAAGCATCCATCCATATGTAAAACAGAGCACACCATCACCAGAATGTTAAGAACCCCTTATCAGAGCCTAAGTTCTTCCCCTGCTCCGTGAGGTGCACTACAATATGTAAATAATGTGTAAAAGATCTTAGAGGTTGTATCACCATGCTGTTTCCTAGAGCCACAGCCAGCTTCAGGCTCCCACTTCCTGTTCAGGCTGAGGGTGGTTCTACAGGAATATATCATCTCTGCTATTCCTGTTACATTGATATAAGTGCAAGAGGCTACAGTCTAAGGGTTAAATCTTGTCTTTAACTTGTCATTAACTTAAGTAATCAAACTCCTGTGCTAGAGATAAGACTCAGCCAGAAGTGACTCACCATGGTCAGAATAAAGGTTGTGGAGCAATCAGAGAGAGAGGCAGGAAAAATATGATCGTACACAAAAAATTTTAAAAAGGGGGTTTCCATTGGAAAAGGGGGCCCCTTTTTAAATATGAACCCCCGGGTTTTTGGTGGTAGCTTCCCCCTTTTCCCCTTTCCCCCAAGACCTTTTTGGAAAGTCTTAAAATTCAGATCCCCACTTGCGCCCCAGGAAAAACCCCGGGGTTTTGACCTGCGGCCCCCGGGGACGGGTACACCTTACCAATTTGGGTTTTCCCTTTTTTCGGGGGTGACCTTTTGCTTTTGGGGTTAAACCTCCCCAAAAAAACCCAAAAAGTTTTTTTTTCCCCCAAGGAAAAAACTTTTAAAAGGGTTTCTTTGAAAGAATTGCCTTAATTACACATTAAGCCTTTAAATTTTTCGGGGCCCCAAATTTGGGGGTTTATGCAACGGGGAAAAGGTTTTCCTTTGGGTTTTTTTTGTTTTAAAGCTTTTTGAGGGGGTTTGGGCCGGGAAAAGTCCTTTAAAACTTTTCCCTTTGAAAACCAAAGAAACCTAACCCATTTTTCCCATCCCTTGTTAAAAAACAAATCCCCAAAAATTTTAATACCCCTTAAAAAGGAGTTTTGGTTTTTTAACCCTGCTTCCTGATGTGGAACCTTCCTTTGTTTTGGGGTAAAAGAATTAGGGTTTGGCCCCTTTATTGTATTTAGACCAAAAAGGGTTTGCTCCCAATATTTTCAGGGTAAAAGGGGGGGGTTTTAAAAAGGAAAAATTGGGCCCCCCCTCCCCCTACCCCTGTTAAAATTGATATAAGTGAAGGAGGTACATCAAGGGTTTTTCTTGTATTTAAACCCTTTCCATTCCCAAAAAATAAAAATTTGGCTAGGGGAAAACTCAGCCCAGGAATTTCACCTTTGGCGAATAAAGGTTTTAAAAAATTTTAAAATAGGAGGGCGGAAGTTATAAACCGTAAAAAAAACTTTGAATTGGTTTG
This sequence comes from Phyllomedusa bahiana, assembly GCA_025379985.1. NCBI lineage: Eukaryota > Metazoa > Chordata > Amphibia > Anura > Hylidae > Phyllomedusa > Phyllomedusa bahiana. Next base: position 12,164 of record JAODAL010065679.1, read on the forward strand.
GGTTAAATTTTTTTCCCCGGGGGCCCCGAAAAAACCCAAAAAAAACCCAAAAATTTTTTGGGGAATGTTTTTTAAAGGATTAAAAATTTTGAAATGGGGTTGAAAAAAGTAGGGCTTTTGATTTTTAAAATTTTTGGGGGTTTGGTTTCTTTTTTTCTACCATTTGGGAAAACCCCCCCAAATGAAAACCTTTCGGGCCGCTATTTAATTGGGTTTAAAGTGTTCTTTCATTTTTTGGGCTTGGGGGGGTTTTTAAAAAACCCCCCGGGGGGTTCAAAACCCCCCAACCCAAATTTAAAACCTGGGGGAAAAACCGAAAAAAGTGAAAACCCCCACAGAGGATTTTTAAAAAAAAAGCTAAAGAAAAAAGATCAAAAATTTTTCCCCAACTCAGGCCCAAAGGGGGCAGGTAGGGGGGCTCACCCCACCCAAAAACCCGGGCCCGGGGGCCCCTGCTTCTAAAAAGCTCCCCAAGATCCAAAAAGAAGGAAACCCCCCGGAGGCCTATAAATTCTGGTTTTTGGGACCTGACAGAGAATATCTCGGGTTTGAGGGAAAAAACCCCAAAAACCCCCTGGCAGAGATACCCCTAGTTACATCCAGGACACCAGGGGATCTTTTTAAAAAACCCCCCCAAAATTCCCCCCTCGGCCACTTCCTAGGGCACCTTTTTGGAAACCCAAGGGAAAGTAGAACCCTTTGTATACAAACAACCCCAAAAGGGGGGGGGAGTTGCCATGTGGGACACACCGGGAGAAACTAAACCCCCCCAAAAAAAACCAAAAAACACAGCCAAAACTTTTTCATCTCACAAAACAATTTTTTAAAATTTGGGAGAGGACCTATATCTACAGCAAAGGGGAAAATTTCCGGGGGTTCCAGATGTCGCCCCAATATTCAAATCCCCTTTAAAGGGGGCACAAAAAGGGACCCCGTATCTATCCACTGCACCCCCAAAACCCCCAAGATTTTACCCCGTTACTTTCGATGATATCTTTGTCTTTCTGGACTGCGGGCGGGGAAAGGCCCAAAATTAAAACCATAATACTTCAAAAAACTTCCCCCCCCCATCAACCTCAACCCTTTACCTATTCAAGAGCAAAATCCACTTTCTGGATACTACAAAAACACATAAAAGACCACCGGTACTCACATCATGTACCAAAACCCACAAAACAGAAGGGCCTACCTCAGATGACAGTTTCCCAAACCCCCAAACACAAAAAAGCAATTTTTTAAAATTACAGCCGGGCTAACGGTAAAAATTCGTTTTTTGCTCCAACAAACAGACCTGGAAAACACCTCCTGGACCCTGGGGACAAAATTTCTCCTTTGGGGAAATTCAGCCAAAATTTTACGGACAATCAAATCACAAAGGGGGCCGCTATCAACAGAGCCCGTCCCGCTCACATACAAAGAGCCCAGAAGGAAAACGAGTCCCCTTGTTGTCACCTACAAAAACCCCCAACTTTGGGGATCCAAAGAAAGATTGCCAAGGAAATTCAACCCCGTGGCTACAAAAAAAAAAAAAAACTCCCAAAAACAATCCCCCGTCCCCCCCCTCCTTTTCCCTTTTGGCAAAACCCCCAAACCGCGGGGTATTATTGTCCGGAAACGCCCGAAGGCCCCAACTGAAAATGGCCCCTCACCCGCCCCGCAAAAACAAGGGGCAAGACCTGCGGGAATCCACACGCTGACAGTTTTCCCCGTCCCCCCGTCACAAACAGGGGCACAAACTAGGGGTACAATTTTTTCCTGCCCGGGCTAGCAATGTGGTGTAAAACTGATTTTTGTATCCCAATTTTCCCATCACAGGCCTCATGTTGGGGGGAAAAAGGCAGAGCCCACCACGCAAAGAACTCACATAGATTCCCCTATTAATAAAACAAAACGATCTTCCGTGGCACAACACTTCTCTAAGAGGACCACTGTAAAATTTAAGATCTGAAAAAAATGGTTTTTAAAGGGGGACTTTTAAACCAGAGGGAAAGAAAGGGAATGGAAAATTTAAAAAAAGCAAAAATTTTTAGACTCTGCAAAATGGGCTAAAATAAATTTTTTCAAACTTTAACCCAACTATGTTTTAACATTTATGGGCACCAAAACACGGCCTGATGGCTTTCTAGATAAACGCAGGAATACTGACCCCCTCTTTTCACGCCTCACAAGTTTTTAGATAGTTGCTGCTTGACCTGCTTTTAAAATTTCTTTCTGCTTATATTGCATTTTGTTTAATTTTTAAGAAATTTTAAAAAATTTTTTTGAAGGTCCAGGTCTTTTTGTGTATAAAACTCCCCGTGAAAATTTTAATTTCCCTTTTTAACATCATTTCGAAGAAGGGAGCTAGGGTTTTCTCGAAAGCTCACCATCAAATTTTACTCATTACCTCAAAAGGGATCGGGCCGAAATTTTTTTTCTCTTCTTCACTTTCTATGGCTAACACGGGACCCCAAAATCATACCCACCCGGGCATCCTTTTGGGAAACCCAAAGCTAAAAAAACCCAAAAAGGGAACACAGAAAGGGAAAAGGGCTCCGGATGTTTTAAAGGGCCCCAGCAAGGGCCCCCGCTATGGAAAAAAAGGGGAAATTTTAACATAAAAACATGGTTTAATCAACAGGTTGTTTTCTGTTGACACATTCTATTCAATGAGGATCTATTAGTTCTAAGTAGAACATAAAAAGGGATAGTAGATAAATTTATAAGATTTTTCTCAAATTCATATAATATGTAAATTAGATTATTTCCCTCAGGATTTACTTTCAATTTAGCAGAGAAAGGCAAAAAATCGGATGAGATTTCTTCCTCTCTGGGAGTTACTAACTGTATCTACACAGCATTTGATTGATAAATGGCGCTGTGCGCTCAGTTCAGGCCACTTTTAGGTCAGCATAACAATTTGCAAGTTTTGCAGTTTTAAGTCACTTTTACATAGAATACAATAGAATTTTTCAAAAATATACCTAAAGCATGTTATAAATTTACCAAGGATCCTAATGGGCAGTCCATCAGTGAAACGCAAAACAGGAGAAATGTATTAATTAAATCCCACTAGGAGCTTGAAATTTACTTCATGCAGCATATTATAAGACTTTCTTGTGTTTTATACTGCTGCTTCTAAGGAGTTTCTCTGTGTCTCACACTACATATACAGAGCTAATTGCAGCCACACCACATTGAGCAGAAAGTCATAACAGAGTTTACCAGTTAGTATAACTAAATCACCCAAAAAGCTAATGCATCAATCTATCAAACTCAGTGGATCCACAGGGGTGAATACAGCAGAACTGGTCTTAGGTTCCTAAGTAGTGATGAGCGATTACGTTGACTATCGTCATCGGGTCGATAGTCGATATCGGCAATTATCAAGATGATTTCCGATAGTCGATAATAGATTATCGCCAATCACCATTAAAGTCTATGGAGAGGAAAAACACCTTCATTCTTACACCCAAACAGGGCTGGAGAAGCTGGAAAAAACATCCACAACAGAAAACTGGATATGTGTTTACACTTAGGCAACACACTTGGGTTTTATAAAAGCCACAGAAAAAAAGTCACACACACATTCACTACCCCTGTCTTGTACCACAGCCTGACCCTTAAACCTGCATCACCCACAAATTAAAAAGTGCCAGAAGGCAGTCTGATTTGAACCATCATTTTACTTGAACTGGACATTGTCTATCCTGTCCTGGAACGCAGCATGAGCCCCAAACCTGAATGACCCCAGATAAAAAGTTTCCGGAAAAAGGAGTCTTTCAACCACCATTTTAATTTTCACTGGACATTGACTATACCTTCCTGGGCCACAGCATGAGCCCCACACCTGCAATGACCCCCAGATTTAAAAAGTGCCGGAAAAAGGAGTCTTTCAACCACCATTTTAGTTTTAACTGGACATTGACTATATCTGTCCTGTGGCCACAGCATGAGCCCCAAACCTGCATGACCCCCAATTTTAAAAAGTGCCAGAAAAAGGAGTCTTTCAACCACCATTTATTTTCACTGGACATTGACTAATACCTGTCCTGGGCACAGCATGAGCCCCAAACCTGCATGACCCCCCGAAATTTTAAAAAATGCCGGGAAAAAGGGTCTTTCAACCACCATTTAGTTTCACTGACATTGACTATACCTGTCCTGGGCCACAGCATGAGCCCCAAACCTGCATGACCCCCCGATTTAAAAAGTGCCGAAGAAGGAGTCTTTCAACCACCATTTTAGTTTCACTGGACATTTTACTATACCTGTCCTGGGCCACAGCATGAGCCCCCAAAACCCGCATGACCCCACAATTAAAAGGTGCCGGAAAAAGGAGTCTTCAAAACCCCCATTTTAAATTTCACTGGACATTGACTATACCTGTCCTGGGCCACAGCATGAGCCCCAAACCTGCATGACCCCCAGATTTAAAAAGTGCCGGAAGAAGGAGTCTTTCAACCACCATTTTAGTTCACTGGACATTGACTATACCTTCCTGGGCCACAGCATGAGCCCCAAAACCCGCATGACCCCCAGATTTTAAAAAATGGCGGAAAAAGGAGTCTTTAACCACCATTTTAGTTTTACTGGACATTGACTAAATTTTCCTGGGCCACAGTATGAGCCCCAAACCTGCATGACCCCAGATAAAAAAGGCCGGAAAAAGGAGTTTTTTCAACCACCATTTTAGTTTCACTGGACATTGACTAACCCGTCCTGGCCCACAGTATGAGCCCCAAACCTGCATGACCCCCAGATTTAAAAAGTGCTGAAAGAAGGAGTCTTTGAACCACCATTTTAGTTTCACTGGACATTGATTATACCTGTCCGGGGGAACCTACATCTGTTCAAGTCTTCCGTAAACCCCCCTTTTTACATTCAAGGAATATTGTTTTCAGCTATTTTGTACATGCAAGTTTTTAGTAATAAATTCTAGAAAACACATTTTTAAAATAGTATGGAATCCCACCACGTCTTTGTTTCTCTTTTTTTTTATTGTATTAAATGGGCTGTCTCTAGAGATGGCCTAATTTCTCAAAAATGCGATTCGGTGACTTCGCCGAATTTCCCGACAAAAATAACTTCGTTCCGAAATACTAAAGGACAATCACGTTAAAAAACAGCTATTTCCAGGCTGCACAGAGCCTGCAGGGGGCTGTAGAACGTTGTGCCATGCTTAAATATGCAGAGGAGCTTGGGTTTTGGGCTTATACAATGTTGTGTTTTAGTATGACACGCCATAAATGCCGCCAGCTCTTTGAATCGCTTCAATATAAAATTCCTGGCACTTAAGAAGAGCAAACTGACCAAAAAACTGAAGGGTAATGTAGCCTGATAAAGTCTTTTCAGCGACAGCTGGAAAAAAACAAAGGGTAGGGCTCAGGTGGCAACATCAGTGACAGATAGGAGGTGACAGGCGGCAGCCACAGCACATGAGGTCAGAGAGTGGCTCAATGACATTCTGAGGTGGGAAAAAACAGGAGTAGGCCAAGAGTGGCACAATGACACGTGTGGATTTGACGCATCAAACAGCAGCAGCAGCATTAGGTTTAGAAAATTTGGGACAATGACATTCTAAAGGTGGCAAAAAAAGGGGTAGGCCACAGAGTGGGACAATGACACAGTGTGTAGGTCAGGCAGCAGCCACAGCAAAGGCAAGCAATGATGTTAGGGCAGGGCACAAAGACACAGGGGTGTCAGTGGTCACGGCAGCAGCCACAGCAGCAGCATGAGGTCAGACTGTGGGGACAAAGACACAGTGTGAGTCACGGCAGCAGCAATGAGGTCAGACAGTGGCACAATGACATTCTGGGGGTGGCAAAAACAGGATAAAGGCCACAGAGTGGGACATTGACACAGTGTGTAGGACACGGCAACAGCCACAGCAGCAGCATGAGGTCAGACAGTGGCACAATGACACAGTGGGAAGGTCACGGCAGCAGCCACAGCAGCAGCAGAGTCAGACAGTGCA
>JAODAL010065680.1:0-18118 GCA_025379985.1 Phyllomedusa bahiana
ATAGATAGATAAATAGATAGATAGATAAAATTTGGGAAAAAGAAAAGATTTTGGGAAAAGATAATAGATAATAGTTTAGATAAAATAGAAAAAATAGATGTTTAGATAGAAGATAAAGATATGAATAAAATAATAAAAATAATATGGGATAGATAGATAGATAGATAGATAGATAGATAGATAGATAGATAGATAGATATGGGATAGATAGATAGTATCCAGGTAGATATCTATCACTTATATACAGCACAGACATATCCATGAGGATCATGAAGGCTCTGAAGCCTGGGGGTCCCTATTATGTGTTTTGCTCTTGGGCCCCAGATATTCTGTTTTCTAATCCCCCAGAGCTGTGCTCGCCTCCTGGAGAAGTTTCCTTGGGCATGATCCGTCTATGGAGCAGGTAAGCAGATAAGGTAAACCGGCCGCCCCATCTCAGACAATGAGCCGTGCACTCGCCTCTTGTTAAGTGCCTGGCTCTCAGAGGCGCTATTACTTGTACGCTGCCCCCATTTGATTGTGCACACTGTTAATTACCCAAAATTTTTGAGCGACCACGGTGCCCGGGACCCCCGCCGGGGCCCAATTCTTTTATGTGTTGTCTTCTAGGCGCGGTCATGAGATCAGGGCAGCACTTAGGCAGTAATTAGCGAACCCAGCTGAGGCGCCGGGGCCTCCGAAATTCCACCAGGCGACCGTTTTTGACTCTGAAGGTTCCCAAATTTGGGTTATTTTTTAACCCTTCCAGGACGCGCTCTATTTTGAACCTTTCGATTGCACCTTTTTTGGGATTTTATTTTTATTTTTTTGCATTGCAGAACTTTTTATTTTCTTTATAAGGGCTTGGTTTTTGTCAGATGAGGTATCTCAGGGGCACCGTTTGGTGGTAGTTGGACAATAACTGCAAATATGTTACACCGTTCCCTGAAAGTTATCTTTAACCCCTTTGTGCCAAAGTGACTTGATTTTCGTTGCATTCATTCCCCTCCCTCCTGACTTCCAAGAGCCATAACTTTTTTCTTAATTTTTCCATCTCCATAGCTGTGTGAGGGCTCATTTTTTGGGGGACAAGATGTACTTTTTTAATGTACCATATAATGTACTGGGAAACCCCCCAAAGAATTTTCCCGTTGTATTATATTACCCCCTGGCCGCAATGCCTATAAAACCCCCGGCCGGAGGGGAGTACGGTGAATGCCCCCGGGAAGTGAAAGTAATTTCCCCGAGTCATCTGAACGTCTTTAAACCCCCAAAAAGAAATTTTTGGCACCCGTGATTTAAACAGTTTGTCAGGCGCCCAAATACACAGTATAAATACTGTGAAACTGGGCCGGCCTTTTCCAACAGAAATCTTCGAAGATCTGATATTCTGTTAAAAAACCCCCTATGGGAAAAAGAAAAGGGAAATGAAAAAAAAGAAAAAAATTTTAAAAAAGGGGGAAAAACAAGTAAAACACAAAATATAAAAAAAAAACAGGTACCCCGCCCTTTTCCCCCTTTAACAAATCCCCAATCGCCCCAAAAAAACATCAAAATAAATAAATTTACCCAAAATTTGGGTATCCCCACTTTGCGAACATTTTCCCCTATAAACTGTCATTTTTAATTTAAACCCCGTAGGGTAAAACGGGGGAAAAAAAAAAAAATCAAAAATTAAGTTTTTTGTTCATCCCCCCCAGAAACATAAAAAGGAAAAAAAAGGGCGATCAAAAACTCTTATAAATGCCAAAGTTGTAACAATTAAAAACCTTGTCACCCCCGCAAAAAAAAGTCCTACACAGCCTAAAAATAGGGAAAAAATTTAAAAAAGTTATGACTCTCAGAAAATAGCGATGCGTAAATATTTTTTACACACTAAAAACCAACATAAAATAAAAAAAATAAACATATATCGCCGAAACATATTGACCCGAAGAGAAAAAGCAAACTTGTCACCGATACTGCACGGTGAGCGTTTGTTAAAAATAAAAATAAAAAACACTACTAGGATTCGTATTTTCTTCCCCCCTCCCTTTCCCAAATAAAGGGTTTTAAAACGATCAAAAAGTCTTTTTTCGCCCAAAAATGACCTAAAAAAATTTCCCAACTCATCCCGCAAAAAACAAGCCCCACAAAAGCTCCGAAAACAAAAAAATTTAAAAAGTTAGGGTTCTCAGACTTGGCGATGAAAAAAAAGGGTTTTTCCGGGTTTTAAATTTAAAAATTTTTTTTGAAATAAAAGCGAAAAACATAAAAAAAAATCAAATTGGGTATTCCCTGTAATCAAATTTGATTGCGGAGAAAAGGCAAAGCATGTCAAAAAACCCCTACAGTGCCCCGCTAAAAAAATAAAAATTTAAATAAAAACACTCCCAACGTTTGGGCCTGTTTTTTTGGTTCAAAACATTTTCACAAAAACCTTAATAAAAAGTAAAACATAGCAGCAAAAGGCCCCCCATAATGGTACAATAAAAATCCCAACTCATCCCAAAAAAAAAAAGCCCAACACACTCTGCACACGGGAAAAAAAAAAAAGTTAGGGCTTCAGAATAGGACAACAAAAAAAACACAATTTTTTTAGACATATTTCTAGGGTGTAAAAAAAAAATAAAACAAAAAAAACTCTAAAAAATCTATATAAATTGAAAATTGGAAAACCGACCCCCATATAAATTTAATCCTCTAAATTAAACATTTGAAAGGGCGAACGCTTTTAAAATTGAAACCCCAAAAAACCCTTTTGGCCGAACAAAACGTTTTTCATGGCCCCAACCAAAAAAAAAACTAGGAAAAACCTGGGGAAACCCCAAAATAAACATTAAAAAAACCTAGATGAACTCTGAGGGCAGTTGAATCCAAAAGGGGGCACTTCGGGAAAGGGTTTTTCACTTGTTCTGCTACTTTGGGGGCTTTGCAAAGGGCAACATGGCCCCCCCAAAAATCTGCTTTTCCAAAAACCCAAAATAGCCCCCCCCTTTTTAAACGCCCTGCCTTTGCCCCAAACAGCGTTTACAAACCCCCATGAAGGTATTGCCGAACTATGAAGAAATTGCTTGACAAAGTTTTTGGGTTTTTTTTTTTCCGGAATTTTTTTTTGTATATAATGAAACCTTTTTCAAAAATTTCAGATTTCCCCGGGAAAAAAAAAAAATTTTTTAAATTTTCCAAAAAAGCCTAAACCCAAAATAAATTTGTTAATCACCTGTGGGGTTTTATATACCACTACTCCCTGGATATAACCTTAAGGGGGTAAAATTTCCAATAGCTCTTTTAAAGGGGATTTAATTAATTTTAGCACCTTAAGGGGGTCCCCCAAACCTGAAAGGGGGCCCCAAAGAAAATCGGAATGAAAATGAGGCCACAGAGGGCCGGGAGTGTCCTCCTATTTTTGGGGGTTATGGTTACCAAATAATTTCCTGGGCCACATAGGGGGTATTTCTAAAACGGCAGACCTGGGGGAATTGAAAATTAAAAAATTTCATTTTCCAGTCCCTATTTACCGTATTTCCCTGAAAATGATAAAAAATTTTTTAAAACCCGCAAAAATAGTTTAAATTTTTAAATTTTACCCCCCCACTTGCTTTTAAATTTTTGTGAAATCCCTAAAGGGTAAACAAAATTCCTTTAAAAACTGTTTAAAAAACTATAAGGGGGCTAGTTTCTCAGAAGGCATCACTTATGGGGGGAACTAACATGCAGGCCCCTCAAAGCCACGTCCCAAAAAGCCCTGGGCCCTAAAAAAATGTATATTGCTAAAATTTTTTAGAAAATGTGAGAAATTAAACTAAATTTCTTTAAACCCTCTAATGTCATAAAAAAAAAAACATTTAAAAAATGATGCCCAAACCTATAGTGGACATATGGTAATCTAGGGTTTTAAACTATTTTTTGGTGAATAATTTTCTGTCTTTCACGCAAAATTGTGGGAAATTTCAAAAAACACAAATTTTTTAACATTTTCATTAAATTTTTTATTTTTCACAAACAAACAAGGATTGTAATTTGGGTAAAATATATCTTTAAAAATTTAAAAAGGGCAATGGGTCCCCGAGAAAACAATCTCTGAAACACATGGATAGGTTAAAAAATGTCAAAAAGTTATTCTCACATAAATTTACATGTCAATTTCAAAAACAAAAGGTTTTTGTCCGGAAAGGGCCAAAAAACCCGGCGGGTCCCCTTTAAGGGGGTTAAAAAAAAATGGGGAAATGTTTTCCCCATTTTTTAACATTTAGGGCCTGTTTACAAAGACAAAGGGCAAATTCCCTCGGTTTATAAACCCCCATTTTTTGTGTGTTTTAGTGCCTTTCCCCCCTGGCCGCGGGGGGAAAGACCCTTTTTTCCGGGGAAGAGGGGGAGAAAAGCCCTCCCCCTTCACATTGACATGCACATTTTTCCGTCAGAAAATTTTTTTATTTTTTTTTTTAAATATGGAACGCTTTTACGAATTTTCATGTCATCCTTTTCACAGGGGCCATGCTAATATTTTTTTGTATCGTTTCCCAATTTTTGTAATGTGGGTGCGAAGCGACACCATGTTTTAAAAATTTTTTTATGCGGCCCGCGGGCGGAAAAAATCGTGCAGTGGGGCTGCCCCACAGGTTTTTTCCCTAAGCCCGATTTAGCTCGTTTTCGGACGGGTTTTTCAGACGGGATGCAAAACTGCAAACCGTCTGAAAAACCGCCCGAAAAACCCTTGCCCCTGGGGAAAATGCCCTTTGGGGTCAGCAACCCTTTTCTGCAACAACAACTTTTTTGTTTATCATATTGTTGAGCCCATTTTTTTTGACAAAGTTTTAAATCGGCAAGGTTTTTATGGTTTATTTGACTTTTCCCGATCATGCATAATTAAGGTTATAATCTTTGCATCATCTATTAAGATCGCGCCTTTTTTTGGCCCTTTCCCGTAATTTTGGCGGCCCCCAAATGAGATTTTCCGAATAGAGCAGGTGAGATTGTGTTGACTCATACTGGGATGTGTATTGGGTTTCGATTGGGGTGGAAAAATCACAGACCCCCGTTTTACTTTGAACAGCCCTTCCTGGTTTAGCCTCAGTGGGCCCCTCAGCATCTCATAGGGGAAAAAACCTGCGCTCTGCCTGTGGCCCCAAACAGCTCAGCGAAATTAGTCTATTTCTTCACAGAAAGAAACCTACATTAGCTTGATCCTTCCAATTTAGTTGTTTAAGATTTAAAAAGATTTTATGTGTTAGAAAAGAAAATTTTTTAAAGACAACCCTACGCTGTAAATTCACGGGGGGGGGGGGAGCGGGGGGGGGGGGGGGGGGGGGACTTTTCCCACCCAGCACTGTTCATTGAAGAAATCTACGTAAATCTTAAAACAGAAATTCTATATTCACCACAAGTAAATTGAAAGGTGCAAAAAATACGTTTATTATATCAAAACATAACATTCTGTTTTTTTACTTTTGCGCACCCACACTGTTCATTGACGCAGCTCTACGTAAACTTAAAAAGAAATTCTTATTCACCACAAGTGAATTGAAAGGTGAAAAAAATAAAGTTTATTAATAAAACATAACAGTTAGTTTTTTTTTATTTTGCGCACCCAGCACTTTTTCATTGACGCAGATTACGTAAATTTTTAAAACAGAAATTTCTATATTCACCCAGGTGAATTGAAAGGTGCAAAAAATACCGTTTATTAATCAAAATTTTCATTTTCGTTTTTTTGATTTTTCGAAACCCAGCACTGTTCATTGACGAGCATCACGTAAATCTTAAAACAGCAATTCTATATTCACCACAAGTGAATTGAAAGGTGAAAAAATACCGTTTATTAATCAAAACAAACATTAGTTTTTTTGACTTTTGCGCACCCACACGTTCATTGACCACATCTACAAATTTTAAAACAGCAATTCTTATTCACCACAGGTGAATTGAAAGGTGCAAAAAAAAACCGTTTTTTTATACCAAACATAACAGAACTATTTTTTTTTGGACTTTTCCCCAGTCCAATTTGTTGATAAACCCTGCATTTAAATTTGAATCCAGAAATTTTTTTTTTTGTTTAGAGGGATTTGGAATAGTTATTTGCCGTCTTTTAAAAAAGAGACTTTCCCTATTCCCTCCCTTTCTCAAATTTTTTTTCGACATAGCGAAAGAGGTTAACCACAAAGGGGGGTAGCACATGGGAGTAAGTTCCGAGAAAGGGCTCCCCGGCGGCACAACCCCAAAAGCCACTTTCCATTCAGGACCTCCCTTCATCGTGGCGGGCCCTAATCAATACAACATCTCGCCAACCCCTTAGTTTAATAAAAAAACGCATTAGAGTCTTACCTTTTTTCCTCGCGTAGGCCACAAAAGTCGTATTAGTCATCAAAAAAAAATTTCCGTCCAAAAGAACAGCCCAAATGTCAACTCGTGCCCCCCACCACTGGGGAAAATCCATTGTCTAAAGCCCTTTTTGATGACAAAAGGGGTTGGGGTTCAGAAGGCATGTTAAAAATAAAAGGGGATATTTAGTCTCTTGACGCCCAGTTTTGATCCATCAAGGGAAAAGGAACCCGGTCAATCGGCAAAACCCCGGGGCGGTCGGCAACCCCCTTGCAGTGCCCCTTGTTGTAGCCCGACCTTTTCTGATGCAAAAGTCAGGACGACCAAGTCACCTGTGTTGATGAGATGATGATACACATTGCGGATCCATCCGGGTCTTTTTTCCGCAGAATTTTTTGCGAGCGCTTCATCAGGGGACGAGGAGGAAGAGGGGGGTAGGTCAATAGGTCCCGCCAAAAAAAGGGGAGAGGGCGGTCGCAAAAATCCGCTGATATGTTTCCCGCCAGCCACGGCACGCAAACCCCCCCCCGCTTATCGCCGTAAAAAAGGGCCAGAACCTCAAACTGGGCCTTCTTTGAGCAAGCCTCTGATTCCCCCAGCGATGCATATCCCCGCCTTTGCCTAAACGCATAAGTAGGGGCAAAAACCCTTTAAGGGGTTTAAAAACCACCACCAACTGTCTAGACATCACGAATGCATGATTGAAATGGAGGGAAATTTGGCCAAAAAAGGCCCCCAAAAGACCACGCCGGGCCTCCAACCACTGCACACCCTCTGTCTCCCCTCCCCTCCTCCTCGCCACCACCAAGCGTTCCTCCCGCCCATGCCCTTCAGAGTCATATCAGGATCAGCCTCCCTTCAGCCTCCACCGTCGCCCGATACCCCACACCCCCAGGACCCACCCTCCCCCTTCTCCTCCCCATTTGACGACCTGCACGCCGTAAGGGGCCCATTCTAGCACCAGCCTTCGTCTTCCGGGTTTGGGGAGCAGAAAAAACACTTTAACCCAAACCATCCCAAAGCCAAAAAGCCTGAATGTGGGCATTGCCGGGTTTTTTGGCCTTGGAAAGTTGCCTTTCCGTCGGTGGACACGATGGGTTCCGCCACGTCATGGCCCCGCTTGCCCCCAAACCCAGATCCCGAGAGGCTTTTCTTTGCCAGAAAAGCCGTCCCTGCCCGGGGCCACCAGTGCCCATCTAAAATTTCAAGCGCGTTGTTCTGCATCTGTGTCCGGAAAAGCCCATTCACCCCGACACATGGATAGTAAGCACGGCCAAGGCCGCTAAAACTCTGTGACAGCCACGGGGGTGAGCGGGGATGTCTCGGGGGGAGGTGGCTTCAGGTCGGCGCACGCTCTTAAAAACCGCACGGATGGTGCAGGGCTCTTTCCCCAAGGTCCTTGGGGCATCACGTGCCCGAGACACCGGGCCGTGGTTTTTGAAATTTTAATCCCCTTGGAGACCTCCCCACACAGGTGGGAATTGGAGGCTCCCCGCAACGGAAAAACGCGGCTGGGTACAAGAGCCTTGTGCCAGGCAAGGGGGTGTCGAAAAAGGGGCAAAAATCTGCGGGCCCCCTTAAGTTTGGGTAGGCTGGAGCACACCCTTGCCTGGCACTGTCATAACCCTTTGTGTCCGAATTTCTAAAGACTACCCGGGGCCGGGGACTGCCTGTGGGGAAGGGTCGAGGTCTGAGTTCGCACTTACCCCGTTTCCCCCACCCTGTTTTCGCCCCGCCTGGCTCGTTACAGCGTCAGTCGGCCTCCCCGTCAACCGTCTCATTGTTGACGTGGCAACACGCGGGAAATTCCACCCTCCACTTGCTCCAGCGATTGTGGCAGCACCCAAATGCCTTTTTCAGTACGAAGTCCCATGGCCTGACAAGCAAGGGTGGGCCTCGGGTGTTGAGCCACCCAAAGTGGGGGCAGGGGAAAGAGCTCTGCACCCCCTTGCCAGTTTTGAAGAAGCCACAAAAAGGTCATGCGGAAATGCCTTGTCAGCAAAGCATTGTGGTGATCTAAGTTCTGGGAACGATCGTTGGGGCACTCTGAAACAACATTTTCCCCCCCCGCGAGGAGGGGAGACGGAACAGATGCGGACACGGGCCTTTCTCTCCGTAAATCCACAAAAGGCCCCACAGTTTATAAATTTATTGGGCTTCATTAGGCAGTGGTTCGGGGGGCCCGAGTAGTGCAAGGGGGCGTTTAGCCCAGGGTGCATCATCCGGGAAGTCAGGGCGTGTTGAAACTGTGCCGGAGGGGCCGGAGGAGGAGGAGGGGGTTCCTAGACACCGATTTACCGCGTCCCTGCCTTGGGAAAAAGGTTGGCGCGAATTTTAGGGGGAAGGGGGAAAAGAGGAAATCAGTTTGCTAGTGCCCCTCGACCCAGAGGGGTTGGGAAATCAAGGGCCCCTCTTCCCGAGTGCTTGGTCTCATTTCCTCCAAAATGATCCTCGCATTAAGGGCCCTCAAAATGAACACAGTTTCTGGGTGGCCACCCTCCTGGGTCCCCCGGGACAAAACAAAAAATCAGCACTTTCCTTCCACCCACCCCAAAAAAAAAAAGGGAAAAAGGGAAAAGGAGACCTTGCTATTGATCAACTGGAGACATCGTTGCGTCGCTTCACGTTCCCCAAAGTCAGGGGGGGAAACAAAATCACGACGTGACAGCAGTAAATGGCCAAGTAGGGGTACGGCAGCAGCGGCAGGGTGGCAGAAGCCAATGGGGGGACCTCTGCAATCTTTTTTTACCACCTCACCGACGCATGCAATGCAGGGCACACATCCAAAACCAGAGATCGTTAAATCAGGGAAGACATCTGCGTCTCAAAACCATGTTTTTGCATGGTTCCGGACCCCAAAAGCTCTGGGATCCAAAAAGGACAATGGCCCGAGCTGGGGTCGTCACCCATAGAAATGTGTCCTGCCCCAAAGCCAGCGCATATCTAGCGGGCCTTCACACAGCTGGAGGATCATTACGACAAACGCACCGGGTTTCCACAGATAATTGGATTTTGACTTTCATCAAATGAATCAGGATGGATCTCTATGATGTTGTGGCCCCAATTGCCCAGGGCACCCATTATTGCCAGTTACTTCAATTCCCCTTCAAACAGAAATGGGCATCTTGAAAAATTTTTTTTAAAATGACATTTCCCTTACTGCAATTTTTTATTCTCTTTTCCAAAAGTTCTTTGCGGTTTTGCTGTGAGGAGACTGTAAAAGACACAAGGTTTCATGACAACACCGTACCATTTACTCATTTTTATCTTAAGAATTTTTGCTTTTTCAATGGGTTTTTAGGGCATGTTCTGTGGGGATACAGCAATAATCATGGTCCCTTTGGAACAAAATTACTTTTTAAGTGGCATTTCTCCCTCACAATTTTTAATAGTGGGGAGAATCATATTTATAATTTTTTGGGGGGCATGTTGCTGTGGATACAGCTATAATTTGGGCCTTTGGAACAGAAATTGGGTTCTAATGGGTTTTTCCCCCACACAATTTTTAATAGTGGGTTAAAAGTCATATTTATAATTTTTTTGGGGGGCATGTTCGGGAAAAACAGCAATAATCAGGGCCTTTGGGAAAAAAATGTGGCTTTTAAGTGGATTTTCCCCCACAAATTTTTTAAAATTGGTTGAGAAGTCATTTTTTTTAAATTTTTTTGGGGCATGCTGCTTTGAAAAGCAGCAATACACAGGTCCCATTATAAAAAAATGTTGTTTCAACAAATTTGTTCTTCAAAATTGACCAAATGGCTCAAGGGGGCATGCTTTGATTTTTGGGGGCATTTTGCGTGACATGCAGCAACTACAGGTCCAATTCTAAAAAATGTTGTTTCTAACAGACATTTGTTCTTCACAATTGTCAAGTGGCTCAAGGGTCGCTTTGAATTTTTTGGGGGCATTTTGCTTGACATGCACTATACACAGGTCCCTATTCAAAAAATTTTGTTTCTAACAGACATTTGTTCTTTACAATTTTCAAGAGTGGCTCAAGGGTGATGGTGCTGTCGGGAAAAAGGGAAAGGGAGGACACTGTTAATGGACACATATTGCAAAAAGACTTTTTTTGCAAGATCTTTTAAAAACATCAATCCCCGTATTTAACAACCCTTTTAAAACAATGAAAAAAAGAGAAACAAAGACATGGTGGATTCCATCCTATTTTAAAAATTTTTTCTAGAATTAAATACTAAAAAATTGCATGTCAAAATAGTGGTAAAAAAATTCCTCTGAATGTACAAGGGAGGTACAGGAAAAATTGACCAGATGTAGGTTATTCAGAGGGCAGGAGTATGGGCACGGGAAAGAAAAAGTACAGGACAATTTCCTCCAAAACGTTGATAAAATAGAAAAAGAATGCCAAAAATAAAGGGCCCCCGGGTTAACAGGGCGTTAACCCCAGTATTTCCCAAATGAAGCTAAAATTGGGCCACATCAACGGAGGGGGCAAGCGTACCCCGGGGATTACGTGTACAGAGGAAGGCTGGATTTCTCACACTTCCTTCCCCACTTGCTTTAGCACGACAGTTTTTTGTTGCTGCGTATCAGGGGGATTTTAAAAATGCGTGTTAATGATCGGACGCCCCCTGGGGTTTTACCCCACCCATTAACTCCGGCCCTGGTCATGCTGTGGCCCAGGACAGGTATATCAATGTCCAGTTCAATAAAATGGTGGTTGAAAACCCTTTTTTCCCGGGACTTTTTTTAAATGTGGGGGGGCATGCAGGTTTTGGGGGTCATGGTGCCCAGACAGGGATATTCAAAGTCCAGTTCAACTAAAATGGTGGTTGAAAAACTCCTTTTTCGGGACTTTTTTAAAAGTGGGGGTCAGCAGGTTTGGGGGTATGCTGCTTTCCAGGGGAAAGGGTATTTAATGCCCATTCCAATAACAGATGGGTTTAAATCATAATGCCTTCTGGCACTTTTTAAATTTTTTGGGGGGATGCAGTTTAAGGGTCACTGTGGTCAAGACGGGGAAATGAAATCTGTGACATTTTTTTTTGTGGGTTTTTTAACCTAAAATGTGTTTTCCCAAGATTACACGTATCCATTTGACGTTGTGGATGTTAATTTCAGCTTTTCCCGCCTTGTTGGGGTAAAATGAAGGGGTTGTTGCTCTCCCCCTAACTTTATGGTCCCATCGCGCTAATCGATGTCACTATCGAAAAACCTTACGATAGCGGCCGACTATCGACTATCATGATCTCGATAGCCAACCAATCGTCAACTTTTTCAGTCCATGGGGCCCGAGTCGGCTGATTTTTTTTTGCGGGCTAAAGTGTAGATTTTATTGATACAATTTTGGGACATATGCGCCTGTTTGAATCCTTTTTGTTCTGATGTTTTGGGGGCGTAAAATTACCAAAAAAATAAAAAGAAACAACACAATCTGGGTTTGGGGGATCTTTTCCTTCTATGTTGTTTACAGTATGGGACAAATAATGATCCATTTAGATCATGGCGATACCAAATGTGTATGACTTCTAAGGAACTAAATAAAAAATCTAAATGTGCTCCGCCCTCCCCCCCCAAAAAAAAAAATTTAAAAAAATAAATAGGATAAAAAATACCGATATTGTATATAAATATATATATATAGGAAGTAAGTATTTAATCCCTTGCTGATTGTGTAAGTTTTCCACTGACAAAGACATGAACAGTCTATAATTTTAAGGGTAGATTCATTTTAACATTGAGAGATAGAATATCCAAAATAAAATCCAGAAAACCACAATGTATAAATTATATAAAATTTATTTGCATTCTGCAGTGATAATAAGTATTTTTTTTTTTTGACAACCGTCCTTGGCAAACAAGACTTAATACTGGGTGGCAAAACCCATGTTGGCAGGCAAGCAGTCCAACATTTTGTAGTTGATGAAGAGGTTTTCGCCCATAGTCAGAGAATTTTGCACCACTCCTCCTCTTTGCAGATCATCACTAACGTTAAAAAAACATCTTAAGTTTTGAGGCTGTCGCTTGGAAAGTAGGCAGCTTCAACTCCCTCCTAAGTTTTTCTATGGGATTTAAGGTCTGGAGACTGGCTAGGCCACTCCATGACCTTAATGTGCTTCTTTTTGAGCCACTTCCTTTGTTGCCTTGGCTGATGATTTGGGTCATTGTCTTGCTGGAAGACCCAGCCACAACCCATTATTAATTTCCTGCCCCTGGCGGAGGGCAAGTAGATTGTCACTCCACGATTTTCAGTCCATGCTCCATCCATTCTACATTGATCGTGAAGTATCCTGTGCCCTAGCAGATAAAACACTACCCAAAACATAATGTTCCCACCCTCCATGCTAGACAGTGGGGGGTGGGTGGGACGGTGCTCTTTTGTTCATCGCAGCATTTCATCTCCTCACAAACACAACGCGAGTTGAGTTAATGCAAAAGAAGCTCAATCTGAACCACAGGCACCTTCACTCACCAATCACTCAGAGATCATCCAGTGTTCATTGGCAAGCTTCAGGTGGTCTGCACATCAATGCGCTTTCTTGAGCAGGGACCTTGCGAGCACTGCTGGATTTTAAACCATTACAGCGTAATGTTGTTACCATGTGTTTTCTTGGTGACTGGGCCCAGTCGCCTTGAGCCATTAAACAAGTTCCCCCTGTGCATTTAGGCTGATCTCTCACCCTCCTCCTGATCAAGGATCCCCCACAAGTGAGATTTTGCAGAGTGGCCCCAGATTTATGTTGATTGACACTCATTTTGTATTTTCTTCCATTTTCTTACTATTGCACCAACAGTTTCTCCTGTCTCACCCAGCGTCTTACTTTATGGTTTTTGTAGCCCATTCCAGCTTGTGCAGGTCCCTATGATCTTGTCCCTGACTTCCTTTAAAGCTCTTTGTCCTTGCCCATGTTGTAGAGGTCAGAGTCTGACCTGATATGAGTCCGTGGACTGGAGTCTTTATAAAGTGACTATGTAGATCAGCTTGTCTGTAATGCAGGTAATCGAGTTATTACGAGCCACTAAATGGTCTGTAGGAGCCAGAACCTTAATGGTTGGTAGGGGGTCAAATACTTATTTCTTACAGCAAAATGCGAGTAATTTATATAATTTATACAATGTGATTTTCTGGATTTTATTTTGGATATTCTATCTCTCAATGTTAAAAATTAACCTCCCCTTAAAATTATAGACTGTTCATGTCTTTGTCAGTGGGCAAACTTACACAATCAGCAAGGGATCAAATACTTATTTCCTTCACTGTATGGCAGTATTATTTGGGATATATACGGTACTATTGTTTCTGCACTGTATGGCATTATGATTTGGGGTATGTATGATACTAATGTTTCAACACTGTATGGCAGTATTATTTGGGATATGTATGGAACTATTGCTTCTGCACTGTATGGCAGTGTTATTTGGGATATGTACGATACTATTATTTCCACACTGTATGGCAGTATTATTTAGGATACAGTATGTATGGGAGTATTGTTTCTACACTGTATGGCAGTATTATTTGCGGTATGTACGTTATTATTATTTCCACACTGTATGGCAGTATTATTTGGGATATGTATGGAACTACTGTTTCTGCACTATATGGCAGTATTATTTGGGATATGTATGGTACTATTATTTCCACACTGTATGGCAGTATTATTTAGGATATGTATGGGACTATTGTTTCTACATTGTATGGCAGTATTATTTGTGGTATGTACGTTATTTATATTTCCACACTGTATGGCAGTATTATTTGGGATATGTATGGAACTACTTTTTCTGCACTATATGGCAGTAATTATTTGAATAATATATATAATTATATAAATATATATATAATATATATATATATATACTATAATACATATAATTATATATATATATAACGGTAACTATTGTTTTTTCCACACTTGTATGACAGTATTATTAGGATAATGTATGGTATTGTTGTTTTTACACTGTATGTCAATATTATTTAGACAAACTATAGTAATCTTTTATGTACAATTATCAGACTGATTCACTACCCCCTTCCGATATAACATAAGGTGATGCCCACAGCACAATTAATTGCCATATAGCCGTCACAAACTTGGCTCCATCCTGACATGCTATGATTGACACCTATAAGAACATCTTAGGCGTCTCTTATTATATTATATCATATATCCTTCTCGTAGACTTCTACAATATGAGGGTTTGGCTGTCACCAGAGCCGCGGAGGATAATAGGAATTTTTTGTCTATTTTTGTTCCTACCGGGGTGTGCCCCATATTATTAGCTGGGTCTCCGGGCCTGACACAGACCTCCTATCCAAGTGCTCAGGCGAGCAGACAGGAGCGGGGGACGCAGGAGAAT
The DNA here is from genome assembly GCA_025379985.1 of Phyllomedusa bahiana. NCBI lineage: Eukaryota > Metazoa > Chordata > Amphibia > Anura > Hylidae > Phyllomedusa > Phyllomedusa bahiana. Next base: position 14,605 of record JAODAL010065680.1, read on the forward strand.
GCCATTTCCAGACAGGATGGATGAACATTGCTCACAGATTAAAAGGGCATCAGAGCAGAAATCACCTGAAAGGAATCTTGAAATATCCTCCTGTAGCAACAAAGGGGAGAAATGTGAGGCCGCCGATATTCGGGAATTCTCATTTGAACATAAGAGCTGGAGACCAAGAGGTCAGCACCAAATAAAATCCCATTTGTAAAAAGAGCCGGACTGAATTTTCTACCTGAACTCTGAGCGTCATGTAGGTCACTGCTCCAATTCAGTTAATCCCACTCAGATGTAGCAGATCCGGGGCGGCGGCTTAACACATTGTGATATTGATGTGTCTTATCTGTAGATCTTCATAGGACTCCATGTAAACCTGGTGCAATGTAATAACTGCAGGGTGAGATACATTGATTGGGAAGGTCGTCAGCAGCACTGAGGGGAACAGAGGCTACAACAGCACTTACTTCATATACATTAGACCATACATTGTACAAGGTATATAACTGACAGTGGGGAGAACTATGGGTGTAACTGCTGCTCTGGGGCCCAGAGGTGAAGGGGCCATACAAGTGCAGAAATATTGTACCCGTTTATAGGGACTAGAGCTACTATATAGGATTTCTGACAGAAGGCGGTATTATTTATACCCTTAATTATTGCTATTTATGCTGTTTCAGTTTCTTGTCATTAGGTTGTGGTAGTGATGAGCGATTACGTTGACTATCGTCATCGGGTCGATAGTCGATATCGGCAATTATCAATAAATATCCCGATAGTCCGTTAATAATTAATCGGCCATTGACCATTAAAGTCTACGGGATAGGAACAACACCTTCATTCTACACCCAAACAAGGCTGGAGAAGCTGAAATTAACATCCACAACAGTCAACTGGGATACGCTGCTACATCTTATGCCAACACAGCTTAGATTATAAAAGCCACAGAAAAAAACTCACAGACCATTCACTATCCCGTCTTGACCACAGCCTGACCCTCTAAACTGCATCACCCACAAATAAAAAATTGCCAGAAGGCAGTATGAATTGAACCATCATGTACTGAACTGTACATTGACTATACCTGTCCTGGGCCACAAGCATAGCCCCAAACCTGCATGACCCCCACATTAAAAAGTGCCGGAAAAAGATCCTTTCAACCACCTTTTAAGTTTCACTGGACATTGCAATATACGCTTCCTGGGCCACAGCATGACCCTAAACCTGTTTGACCTCATATCATAAATGCACTATGCTATTTTGTACATTGACTGTCATTTAGTATATTTTTTGGCTAACTGACATTTGTTTACAGAACTTAATTTAGGGAATTTTAATTTATAGTTTTACATTATTATTCATTTTTGCTTTTTTTTTCAAGTGTAAGACCTACAAAATACAACCCCTCCCTGCAGTTTTTAAAGGAATTTTTTAAACGTGTAGATGTGTTAATTCGTCCTCGCACACTCCCATAAGTAATCACAATGTCCAAGTCATCCCCAAACACTCTTAGTTGAAAGATATTTGCCCTCCTGGCTTCTGAGAGTGATTCATGCCATTCAATTCAATGTTTCATTTTCCTCCATATCCTTCTTCATGATTAGGGACAGACATCCTCCCCCTGTGAGATCAATTGATGTACCCCATAGTGACTTCCAAGTCCACAGAAAATTTTAAGCCCTAAAAAAAAAAAACTCAAATTGTGCAATTTGGTTCCAGACCCTGGACCCCTTTTTACACTAACTTAACCTCACAGAAATCACCTTTTCAAAATCAAGATTTTTTAGAGAAATTTGAAGCTCTCCTGATGCCCCTAACAGTGAGAGCCAGTGTTATGCATCAGCCATCTTTAAAGCGGAGGTCCAGCTGCCAGACTTACAGTGGGTGCGGTGAGAGCCCAAGCCTGGCGTCCGTCATCTTATTAGCCACCAGGTTCCAGCTGGCCAGGGACAGACCTTACATGGGTGCGAGAAGCACCAAGCTGGCGTCCGTCATCTATTACACACGGAGGTCCAACTGCCAGGGCCAAACTTACAGTGGGTGCGTTGAGATCCCAGGCTGGCGTCCTGTCATCTATTAACCACCAGGTTCAGACTGCCAGGGACAGACTTACAGTGGGTGCGGTGAGGAGCCAGGCTAGGTCTGTCATCTATTAACGACGCAGGTTCAGCTGCCAGGACAGACTTACAGTGGGCTGCGGTGAGAGCCCAGGCTAGCATCTGTCATCTATTAACACCATTCACAGCCGGGCCGGATTACAGTGGGTGCGGTGAAGCCCAGGCTGGCGTCTGTCAACTAATAACACGGTAAAAATGCCTTATACGCAGCAACGAAAACAGTCGTGCTGAAGCTGAGTTCGAACGGAGTGTGTGAGAACTCCAGCCTTCCTCTGTACACATCCAAGACCTGGAAAGCGCTGCCCCTCCGTATGAGTTGCGGACCAATTGAGCTTCACCTTGGAAATACTGGTGGTTAACGCTCCTGTTACACCCAGTGCCCTTTATCTTGGCATCTTTTTCTCATTTACTCAACCTGCTGGAGAAATTGTCTCTGTATTTGTTCTCTGTCCGTGCTCCATACTCCCTGTCCTCTATAACCTACATCGGTCAAGTTTTCCTTACCTTCCCCCTTTTACAATTCAGGGAATTTTTTTAACAGCTATTTTTTAAAATGCAATTTTTTTAGTGTTTTTAAATTTTAGAAAAAATTTTTTTTTAAAATAGGGGTGGAACCCCCCCATTCTTTGTTTCTCTTTTTTAATTGTATTAAATGGGTTTTTCTCAAACAGGGATTGCTACTATTTTAAAGAATTTTTTCAAAAACAATCATTTTTACAAATGTGTCCCCTTTCAGTGTTCACCTATTCCTTTTCTGACAGCACCATCACCCTTGACCACTCTTGACAATTGGAAAACAAATGTCTTTTGAAACAACATTTTTTTTTATAATAGGGCCTTTAGTAAGCTGCATGTCACAGCAAAAAACCCCCAAAAATTAAAAAAATGACCCCTGAGCCACTTTGACAATGTAAGAAAAATGTCTGTTAGAAACAAAATTTTTTTTTTTAATAGGACCCGGTAGTAATGTGCCCCCATGTCACCCCAAAAGCCCCCCAAAAAATTTAAAGCATGACCCTTGAACCACTTTGGACAATTGAAAAAAAAAAATGTCTTTAGAAACAACTTTTTTTTATAATAGGACCCCTAGTAAGCTCTGTCACAGCAAAATGCCCCCAAAAAAAACAAAGCAGACCCTTAGCCACTTTGGGCAATGTGAAAACAAATGCGTTAGAAAAAAACATTTTTTTATAATAGGACCGTATATAGCTGCATGTCACAGCAAAAGCCCCCAAAAAACAAAGCATGACCCTTTAGCCCCTTTGGGCAATTTTTGAAAACAAAGTCGTTAAAACAAATTTTTTTTTTTTAATAGGGCCTGTAGATTTTCTGTTGCACAGCAAAATGCCCCCAAAAATTCAAAACATGACCCTTAACCACTTTTGACAATTTGAAGAACAAAAGCCCCGTTA
>JAODAL010065681.1:0-18117 GCA_025379985.1 Phyllomedusa bahiana
GGACAGGAGGAGTAAATAGGGTAAACCCTGTCTGTGCCAGGGGGAGCTTTACTGGGAAAAAGAAAAGCCCGTGACACCCACAGTTTGTGGAGGGGTGAGGTCTCACTTTCTCCATAAAAGATTTAGAAAGGTTGATAAAGAAAAAAAATACAAAAATCAAATCCAAAAACCAAGGGGGCTATCGGGTTTAGGTAGAGGTTTTGGCCCCGTTAGGCGTTATTTCAGCCGTAAGAAAAAGCTGCAAAAGTATGTTGGTTCAAAGGTGGGGGCCTGTTTTCCTAGAGGGGCGGAAACCGAGTGTTATTTTAAAGTCAAAAATCCATCAACAGGGGGACCGAGAAGATGGAAGGTGGGGGCGGCAAGGGGGGGTTAAGGGGATTTTGGTAGTGGATCCGGGGACCACCGCAAAAGCGATGGAGTAAGCCCGCCAGGAAGGAAACAAAAGTAGCCCCGGTTTTCCCCAGAGCCCCCGCAAAGCGGGAGGGGACTTCTGCGGCGTGGGGCTACCCAGGTCGTTACCCCCGACGCGACATGCTTGGGCGGCACCCCGAGGTGCAGCGAGGTAAAAAAAACGAAAATCCAAAAAATCGTATGGGGCGGGCAGTAGGGCCCGGGGCGGGGCGGAAATGGTTCGTGGTCGGGGGAAGGCGGTAAAGGTTGGGCAGGCGGCAGAGTTTTCGGATCGAAAAACGTAGCAAGGTCGGTCACGGAAGGCCAACTTTCTATCAAAAAACGTTTTCCCAAAGGGGCACAGGCAACAAAGACCAGGGGGAAGGGGGACGTGGGCCCAAAATTTAAAATAAGACAGCCCCCACAATTCCCCAATTAGGGCCCCCCCTGTCCCTTTAAATCTACATGAACGAGGGCAATGCATTTCCCGGGAAAACCCCGGGGGGGGCCCAAGGGGGGGGGGGACCGGGGGGGAACGGGGGGGGCCCCCCCTCAGGTGGGGGAGGGGGGGGGGAGGGGGATGCGCCCCGGGGGGGGACAGTGGACCCGCGGGGGGCCCCCCGCCCCGCCGGGGGACCGGGCCTCGGGGGACACGGGTGGACCGCGGTCCGGGGGGGGGAAACCGGACCGCGGCGAAAAAACCCGGGGTTAAGTACCCCCCCCTTAACCTCCCCTCCTTTTCTTGGGATGCGGGGAAACCCTGGGGAGGGGGGTCCCCCGATTCAGGATGTTGCTTTTGGGGCTCCCAGGAACCCTCCTCGGTTTTCCGAACCTTTTTCCAATCTACGAAAAGAAGCGCTTCCCCTGACCGTCTTCATGTCCAAGATGTCCTTTTCCCAAGATGCAGCGGATTGGTACGGGGGAAAAGGGTGTTACATTCCTGTGAGAAAAAGGGTTCAGGACCGCGGTTTAAAGGGGGGGAGACATGGAAATGCGTTTTGGATCCGGAGAGAGGGGAGGAAAGGAAAGGCTTGTAGTCACCGGGGTTCAACTGCCGAAAACCCTTGAAGGGTCCGAGGAAGGAGGGCCCAAAATTTTAAGACTCGGAACCCTTCAGGCCCGACCTCAGGAGAGCCAAACTTTGTCACCTGGGGGGGGAAAGGGTTGGGGGGGGTTCTTCTCCCTTTTTGCCCAGCCTGGTCTTATGGGGAGGGCCCGAACAGGGAACGCGCGTCTCCGCCAGAGGGCCCCTTTGATATCCCAAAATTGGTCTTTGGGGGACAAACGGCACACCCGAATCAGGGGGCGGGGGGAAGGGGGGGGTGGGGGGGGCCCATAGACTAAAAAAGAAATGGGGACGCCGGCTTCCCCTTCCGAGACGCATGGTTGTAAGAGAATTCGGCCCAAGGGGAGCAGTGGGGGGGCCCAGTTTCCTGGGTCCGTAAAAAGTGCGAGGTTATTCCCCCAGAAACTTTTTTCACCCGCTCCACCTGCCCATTGGTTTGGGGGTGATTGCTGCAAAAAAGTCCCAGCTTGATTTTGCAGGGGGGGGGGGCATTAGTGCCGCCAAAATGGGAAAAAACAAATTAACACCGGGTTTGGGGGGGACAATGGGGGAAAGGGTAACCCATGAAATCGGGAAAAACATGTGGGAAGAAATGTTTATTTTTTAATTTTTGGGGAGAGACGGGCGGGGGCCGGGGAGGCACGAAGTGGGACATCTTCGAGAACCGGTTTAACCCCCCGGGGTTTGACCGAATTCCCGGGGGAGGGGGGAAGGTCGTGATGAAATCCTGGCTTTGTGGTCCAAGGGGGATTCGGGCACGGGCAGGGGATGAAAGAGCCTGCCGGCCTGTGAATGGGACCTTTTTTTTTCGACCCCAATGTGATAAGGCGAGCGTAAAAGTCCTTGACTTTCTGTGCCGAGACGGCCCCCCATAGTGCCGTGAGATCAAAGCTTGGACTTCGTGCTCCGGGAATGACCACCAAGGGGTAGCTATCCCCCCTTTTCCAAACCCACCTTCTTCCTGCGGGGCCGGGGGCACGAAAGTTTTTGCCGTGGGGGACTTTTGGGGAGATCTGCGGGAGCCGCTTTAAAACCAACCGTTCGGGAAAATGATGTGTTTCCCCCGACCAGTCCGAGGCCGGGGAGGGGGCTTTTACCCCTTGCTTTTTTTCTCAGCGGGGTGGGAAAAATGTATGCGAAAGTCGAAAACGGAGAAAAAGAAGCCCCTTTGGGTGGGCGGGGATTCAAGCGCTGGGGGGGTTGAAGGTAAATTTAAAATTCTTATGGTCCGAAAAAGGAGGGTCGTAGGATGGCGACCCCCCTCCAGCAGAGGGTCGCCACTCCTCCAGGGCAACTTGGGGGCCAAGATTTTCCCGGGGTCCCCAAGGGGATTTTTTCCACTCGCCGGCGAAAAGGTCTTAGAGAAGAACCCACAGTGAGAATTTTCCCCTTTTGGGATTTTTCTGTGTGAGGCCCCCCCTGCCCCCACAGAAAAGCACCACCTCCAAGGAAAAAAAGCTTCTGGGGTCAGGCCGGTAAACCAAGGCAGGTGCGGGAGAAGGCTTTTTAGATCAAAAAACGCCTTCTAAAGCCTCTGGAGGCCCAAAGCATCTGGGGGTTGGGTTTTTCTTCCTAGGAGGGCCCGAAGGACCACCAAAGTGGAGAAGTGGGGAAAAAATTTTGGGGCGGTAATAATTGCAAGCCCAGGAAGCGCTGGATGGCCGAAACCGACAGGACGAGGCCATTGTAGACCGCAAGGGTTTTAGTGGGCCTTTTTGGGCCCTTGGGAGACGTTTTAAACCCGAGGAAGGGTGGGGGTGGTCGATGGAAAAAAATTTTTTTCTAGTTTGGGGTCGGGTCGATTGTCGCAGACGTCGCAGAAACCCTGGGCACGGGGGTTTCGGTGCGTTGAAGATCAGGGGGAAAATTGGGAAAGTCCCCCCAAGTACACAAAACGCAGGTGTACAAGAGATCCGGGGAAGACATCGTTAACAAATTCTTAAAAAATGCTGGAGATTGCAGAGCCCAAAGGGCATCACGAGATATTTTGAAAAAGTCCATCTCGGGTATTAAAACGCCGTCTTCCACTCGGCCCCCTCCCGCATTCTGATGAGGTTATAGGGCCCCCGCAGATCCAACTTTGAAAAAAAACTTTTAGCCCCCTTCAGGCGGGTCAAAAAATTTTTGCGATCAGCGGGGGGAGGGTACGTTTTTTTTTTCGGGGGGATTTTATTGGTCGCAGTATCTATACCGGGGCGGAGGGGGAAATCCTTTTTTCGTACGGGAAGAAAAACCCCGGGTCCGCTGGGGGGGAGGACTTACGGAGAAACCCTTCTGCAAGTTCTCCTGTATGTAGGCCGACTGGCCGGAGTCCCCCGGTACGGACAGCGGGTAGACCCTTCCCCGGGGGGGGGGACTGGTTCCTGGGGGAAAGGAGGGCAAGGGGCAGTCGTAAGGGGCCCATGTGGTTTTCAGCGTATCGGCCTCCTTCTCGGAGAATACGTCCCCAAAGTCCTGGTACTCAGCCGGGGGCCTGGCAAAAAGGCTCGGCAAGGGGGGGGAGAATTGGGAGGGCCCCCCGGGGGGTGGCCCTCCAAGCAGAGGTTTGGCATTCTGGCCCCCAAAAGCGGACCTCACCTGTCTTCCAAAACCCCGTTTGGGGGCGTGAGTTGCAGCCAGGGAAGCCCCAAGAGGATCGCCGAGGAAGCCAGGACAGAAGTGGAACCCTGTTTTTCTCCTTTTGGGGGAGCCCCCCCCCGGGGAGTCACTGGCCGGGTTATTTTTACTGGAGGGGAAAACATTTAGGGCTCCCCAAACGAAGAAAAACAGCAAAGGTTTTTTTCCAGGGGGATACAGGCACGCGGTACCGGGGTTTCCAAAAAGGCTGGGTAAAGTTTTTTGGGCGAAACCCCCGGGCCAGGAAGGGTGAGCTCCGAACGAAGAAACCAGCGCAGACATCAACCTCCACGGGGTTTTATCAAAGTGGGGAAGGAAGAATGCACCTAGGACCGCCCCTCCTACGGCACCTAGGTGAGAGTTTTTTCCCCGGAGGGGAGGTAAGGGGGGGGGCCCTCTGCGGAAGTGGGGGTTTTCCGGGCTGGCGCAGTAGAGACATAGTTTTCGCAGACGGGGGGTTCAGCTCTTGCTCCGTTAAGTGGGCCCGGTCCAATTGCATAGGTTCCCCCCTGGGGCTTTGGGAGGTGGAATTGGGGGGAATGCTGGAAAACACAGGGCCCCGTGAAACGACGGAGGCGAGCAGCCCCTCTTTTTTGGCAAGCTCTTCCTCCTCTATGAACCCCTTTTACGATGCGAGTGGGCAAGGTGAATTTAATTTTTCAGGGAGGACGGGGGGGGTCTCATGCTGCCCAAAGCGTCCTTTGCCCGGCTGGACAGACCCTTTTTGAAGGTGGCGCAGAGGCGGCATCGTTCCATGCGAGCTCCCAAGCCAGGGTACGAATTGAAACCCGGGGTAGTCTCCCACAGAGGACTCGCCCTGACGAAGGCCCCAAGAGGGCGGTCTCAGCAGAGGGGAACAAAGCGCCCGGCTCCCCGGGAAAACGGTGCGGAATTCCTGGAGGAAGGTCTGTAGGTCGCAGTCACAGGGTTGTTCCTGTCCCCCGGGGGGGTGGGGCCCAAGCCCCAAACCTTCCCGGAAAGTAGGTCACAAGAAGGCCCCTTAGACCCCCGAGGGGGGAAACTGGTCCCCCCATCCAGCTCCACTTCATAGGCCCGGTAAAGAAACCCCGGGGAGCTTGGGATCCCCCGGCAAAGCTGGAGGGTAGAGGGAAAACCGAAACTTGGGGGGCCCCCCGGTGGCCAAAAGGGAAATGCAGATGTAGCGGGACCACCCGACGAGGGCGGGATGCTGCTGGGGGGGCAAGGAGCTGGGCGCATCAGGCGGACAGGGGGGGGCCCAAAATGCTGTCCCCTGTTGGCAAAAAGGGGTTTCGAATTTCTGGGCAACAATGTCGTAATATCCGCGATGGGGTTTGGCAAGGCACCTTGGCGGGATCCCTGGCGGATTTACTGTAAAGGACTTTTGGAGGGTTCCGCTGGACCCCCGCAAGCGATGGAGTAAGCCACGCCGGGAAAGGGAATCTAAAGCCCCCGGTTTTCACCAGGCCCGCCGCAAAAGCGGGGGTGGACTTGCTGCGGCGTGGGCACCCGGTCGCTTTTTTCCCCCCCCCCACGTGATTTTCCCTTTGGGGGGGGCAAAACCGAGTGCAGCGAGTTTTTCAAAAAATAATCCAAGAAATCGTAGTGGTGAGCAGGCGTTTGGTCAGGGGGAGGGGCGGCAATGGGGTTCGTGGTCGGGGACAGGCGGGAAGTAGGGAGGGGGCAGAGGTTTAGTAGAGAAAGTAGCAAGGTCTGGTACACCGCAAAACAACTATACTTAGGAAAAGCTTTTTCAAAGGCACAGGGCAAAAAAGGGGTCAGCGGGGAAGTGAGTGGGTCCCAAAAATTAAAAAAGGACGTGCCCGGGGAAATTAGCCAAATAAACCGGGGCACTGTCCCTTTAAAAACACATGAACGAGCGCCCGCTATGGGGGGGGGCCCTATTCCGGCCAGCAGGGGACGGGGGACCAACGGGGCGCGGTCAGGTGAGGAGACGGGGGGGATCGATCACGGGCGACGTAGGACCCGCGGGCCTCGTCCCCCGCCGGGGACCTGCCTGGGGGACAAGGTGCGACCGCGGGGGCCGTGGACCGGAAACCCCCGGGGCAAAACCCTTACAGGGGTTTTTAGAGTGGATTTGGGGGGGAGGCGTTGGGACATTACTAATAGTCTAACTGTGGGGGCCACATGGCCTTTTTTTGCATTGAGGGGGAAATAAATGTTCTTCCTCCTCTGGTCTAACCAGCTTTGCGGGAAAATGAATAGGCGAACCAGCACAACTGGTGAGTCCCATTTCGGGTTTCTGTAGGTATCTGGGTTTCCTTTTTGTACAACAACAGAATTTTTTTGGAATGGTGGGTAGCACTGGACTATTTTTTAAATTAAAAGGGCCCCAACGAGGGGCTATTTAAAAAAAAATTTTTTGTTTTGCTTTTTTAAATGGTTTATTTGGCAACATAAAAAGGGCCCCGGACCTCAAATCCTTAACGATGAAACACTAAGTTAGCGGGTTAGTTCTTCCTAAAATACCCAATTTAGCATGGTCATGGGGGGGGGCTGTTTTATCAATCCAAACACTGGGGGAATCATGCGCATAAAAAAAATTGGGGGTTAGTGGGAACTCACATGATAGGGATAACAAACCCTTTAAAGCCCTGGCTTCTTTCTCCCACCTTCCACATCACAAAAAAATTTCCCTTCACCGTTGATTTTAATCTTCGTTTTTGTGATAGATTAGACCCAAAAACTTCCTCAAATTCCCCCCATCAATTTACCCATTCCATTATCAGCATTAACTAAACCTATTCCGAATATCCCTGTCAATGCTTGGGAGTCCCAAGGTGCTCTAAGGCCTTTCGGATATAATGCTAGAATCATCAGCCCTTCTCAGAGCTTAAAAAGTCTTTTCATCTTTCGGATCCAGAGTACTTCACTTATTTTAGAACAGTTCACTTTCTTCAGAAACACCCATATTCTTCTTGTAAGGTCCTATAAACGGTTCTTATAGTTTCATAGTTTGTAAGGCCGAAAAAAGACAAGACGTCCATCCAGTTCAGCCTGTTGTGCTATGCTAAGGTGTTGATCCAGAAGAAGGCAAAAACCCCCAATGAGGTAGAAGCCAATTGTCCTCATTTTAGGGAAAAATTCCTTCCAGACTCCAATCTGGCAATCAGAAAAATCCCTGGATCAATGACCCCTCTCCTGAATCCTAGACACTATAACTTGTTATATTATTACGCTCCAGAAATGCATCCGAACCATTTTTGAACTCCGTTATTGAATTCACCATGACAATTTCCTCTGGCAGAGAATTCCATAGTCTCACTGCTCTTACAGTAAAGAATCCCTTTCTATGTTTATGTAGAAACTTCGTTCCTCAAGACGTAGAGGATGCCCCCCCTTTTTTAGATAAAGCCCTGGGTATAAATAAAAACTTGGGAGAGATCTCTATATTGACCTTTGATGTATTTAAACCCTATTTATTAAGTCCCCCCGAAGCCGTCTTTTCTCTAAACTAAAATAACCTTAATCTTGCTAATCTTTCTGGGTACTGTAGACCAAACCCCGTCCTTTATTATTTTTGTTGCCCGCCTTTGTGACCTGTTCATCCCTTACAATTCTTTCTGTGCCAACTGGTGCCCAAAACTGTACAAAATTTATTCCATGTTGGTCTAACCATGATTTGTAAAATGGGGAATAATGTTCTCACATGGAAATCATCCCCCTTTTTAATGAAACCCCATAAAATCCTATTTGCCTTGGCAGTGCGGGGCTGAACGGGCCCTGCTACAATTAAGTTTCCCTTTTCCACCAGATTCCCAACCCCTTCCCCCTTTGCCCACTTTTACCCAGTTTTTTCCTTTTAACATGTAGTCATGTAATGGTTTTTTTCCCTTCCCCAGGGTGCATTTCCCTTTGGGCATTTATCTGAATTAACCTTTCACTGCCATTTCCCTGCCCAGGCCCCCCAACTTTCCAGTTTCCCTTTTGTAATAACACATTATCCCTATTGTGTTGTTTTTACTTTACAGAGCTTAGTATCGTCTGCAAAGACGATTTTCTACTGTGTAACCCCTGTGAAAGGGAATCATTAAATAAAAAATGTTAAAAGGGATAGGGCCCAATACTGACCCTTTGGTACCCCACTAGTAACAGAAACCATTTCTGAGTTGTACCGTTAATTACTCCCCTTTGTTTATTATCAGTGAGCCCATTTGCTTACCCCTTGCACACTTTTTCCCCAGTCCAGCATTCCTTTTTAAATTTTTTTAAACCCTTTTTATGGGGCAACGTACCAAATTTTAGAAAAATCTAGATATAGACATCCAGTGCCTCACCCCAAACCCCAGTCTGGAACTAAATTTTTCCTCATAGAAGCTGATGAATTAGTCTGACAGGAAACCCATCCCTTTTATAAAACCCAAAACTGGGGAAAAAAAAAGGCCCCTTTTTTTTACATTTATTGTCAGTGAGATACCCAGGGTGCATCTTGAGAAAAAATTTCAAACATTTTAAACCCACAAAAGAGGGTTTGCTTACCGGCCTATAGTTTTTCCCGGTTTACTTTTTGACCCCCTTTTTTAATAAATTTGGGACCACATTTGCATGGGGCCCCAAACCTTTGGGACATTTCCCCGTTAATTTGACAGTCCTTTAAAAATTTTAAAATTTGGGGGCCCATCTTGACATCACTTAAAACCCCCTTTGGGCCCCGTGGGTGTATGCCAATTCCCAAATCCCCAAAAAAACTCCAAATTTTTTTTAAAAAAAATTTTAGACGTTGTATAATATCCTTTCTGAGAAACCCCAACAGTGGGGCACATTTCCCAAATTTTGTTTTAAATGTAAGGCAGTTTTAAGTTAGACTAGACATCCCCCCAATGCGGGCCCCAAGTATCACAGTGTTGAAAAAAACGGGGCAGGTTAGAAATGTCTATCTAAGTTTGTACCAATGAAGTTGGGCACTTTTATGCCACAAACTGCGACAATATTCTGGTGCATTTTTGTTGTATTAAAGTCACGCCCATTTCTGCGAAACAACACCCCTTTTCCGATACCACACCCATTTGTTGGACGAGGCGCAAAAGTGCCTGAAACTGTCTAAAACACATAGTAAATGTGGCGTAAAGCCTGTAAGACATTATTTTTGGAGCAAATTGTGCCAGTTTTTATGGCGAAATTTGCCTTTGTAAATGTTTCCAGTTTTTTAAAAAACCCAAAACATTTTAGCCGGGAAGAGAGTCCCTATCTACCTTTTCCGGTCCAGTGGAAAGCTGGGGTTCATGGGGCCCAGACCCCAGTCTGCACTCATTTTGGAGAGAATGCCAAAAAATTATTGATTAATGTTATTTACACCCTTTCTTTTATCAAAAATGGACCCAACATCTCCCCGGGTTGCTGGAGATCCTTTGGCTCCCACACTTCTATTTCACTCTTTGGGGTGTAATTTTGACTTCTTTTTCGGCGTTGATAACAAAAAGTTTATTTTTCTCGCTGCCACTTAAACCTTCCCCCCACCTCCCTGGACTTCAGAGGCCGTTGATAAATTTTTAAAAGGGGCCAGAAAAATGTGGAGGGACCTTGCGTCCCCCTGCAAATTTTTATCATGATGGGAAATGTGTTACTAACGGAAATTTGTGAGACTGGGTCCCAACTCGTTCGGGTCATTGCCAGGTCCCCCGGTAGTTCTGGGCTGATTCCTGACCTTTCTCGAACCCTCCTTTCCCCCACGGGACAAGATCTTACATGGAGCCCCAACACAAAGATTGAAGTCATCTTGTGTTTTTCCATTTCAAATAATTGCACCAACTGTTGTTGCCTTCTCCCAAAGCTCCTTGCCTATTGTCCTGTAGCCCACCCCAGCTTTTGCAAGTCTACAATTTCCCTGGTGTTTTAGACGCTCTTTGTCTTGACCAGGGGAGGGTTGGAGAGGAAAATCATGCGGATGGGGAGGGTTTCTTAACAAAAAACCTAACAGGTCTGTGAGAGCCAGAATTCTTGCTGGTTGGTAGGTGATCGAATAATTATTTCTTGCAATTTGTTAAAATGCAAATTAACCCCTTACCGCCACAGCCAGTTTTGGGATCTCTGACGAACCCCATTTTTAAAAAATTTACATCTGTCACTTTAGTGTAACATTTTGTATAAATAAAACTTTTTTTGTTTAAATTGGAAATAACTTCCCCCATAAAGTGAAAAATTTTCAAATGGGGGTTTCAGGAACTTTAAAAAGGCGTGGCCGTGCGGGTTAAGCGTTAGAAAATGTGGCATACTAAAAGGACTTCCTCCTGTTGATTTTTTTGTGTTTAAAAAGATTTATTTCCAAGTAAAACGTTGCCACTTCTGAACATGAAAATTTGGGTTTTTCTCTGTTGATTTTTTTCATTTTTGATCAAAATTTGATTTCTGATAAACCCCTTTCCCCATTTGAACAAGAAAATGGCTTCTTTCCCCGTGTGAGTTTTTTCAGTTTATCAAACTTATTCAGAGAAAACATTTACCCCATTCCTACATGAAATGGCTTTCTCCCGTGTGAGTTCTTTTCATGTATATGAAAAGGATTTTCTAAGTAAAAATTTTCCACTTTTTAACTGAAAATGCCTTCACCTGGTGGGTTTTTTCATGTTTATCAAAACTTGATTTCACAGTAAAAATTTTCCCCATTTGAAAATGAAAATGGCTTCTCTCCCGTTGAGTTTTTTCATGTAGTCAAGATTTGATTTTTGAGTAAAACATTTTCCCCCTTCCTCCAGAAAAAAGCTTTTCTCCTGTGTGTTTTTTTTTTTTGTGTATAAAAAAATTTTTTTTTGAGTAAAATATTTGTCACATTCGGAAAAGTAAAAAGTTCAGAGTGTGGCCTCTTCCGTATAAAATGGGTTCTCTCCTTGTGGTTCTTTCATGTTACAAGACTTGATTTTCCAATAAGAAATTTACCACAATCCCAAATGAAAATGCCTTCGCTCCTGTGTGAGTTTTTTGTTTATTTTAGATTTATTTCACGTAAACTTTGTCACTTTTTGAAAAAGGAAAATGTTCTCTTGGTGAGTTTTTTTGTTTATAAAGATTTGATTTTGCAGTAAAACTTTTTCCACATTTGAACATGAAATGGCTTTTCCCTGTGTGAGTTTTTAGTATATCAAGATTTGAAATTTTTGAGTTTAAAAAATTTGCCACATTTGAACATGAAAAAGGCTCTTCCCTGGTGAGTTCTTTTATGTTTTAAAGATTGATTTCCAAGAAAAATTTGCCACATTTGACTGAAATGGCTTCTCTCCTGTGTGAGTTCTTTCTGGTCGGGCAAGACGTTTTCCCATAAACATTTTTTCCCCTTTCTGAACTAAAAAGGGTTTCTCCTGTGGAGTTCTTTTATGTTCAACAGAATAATTTCCCAGTAAAACTTTGCGCATTCTGAAAAAAAAAAATGGCTTCTCCCTTGTGAGTTTTTCATGTAGATCGATTTGATTTTTGAGTAAAAATTTGCCCCAATTTTGAACATGAAAATGGCTTCTCTCCCTTTTGAGTTCTTTCATGTAGTCAAAATTTGATTTCTGAGTAAAAAATTTGACATTTGAACTGAAAATGGTTCTCTCCTGTGTGACATTGTTTATGTTCTATGCCCCTTTCCCTGATTTTTATTTTGCTGCACAGTCTGTGGTGAATCAAATACGGACCCTGTTAAAAAATCAGTGAAGATTTTGGAGGGAAAAGGACTGAGGGTTTCTGGTACATACATGCCCCTTCTCTTTTGTGATACCACCATCACCCCGCTTTAATATCTGAAATTCATTGTCCTCTGGGCTTTGGTCCGAAATGTCAATATAAAACGATTTTATTATTTTGATAAATATAACCCTTGAAGTTTTACTGATATTTTAAACATTTTACATAAGAACTCCATCAAATTGAGGCAAGGGCCCGTGGTGGCAAAAAAAATTACACTTAAAAAAATATTCCTCCTTTAGCAAGGACTCTAATTGTGATGTTCGGCACGGGGTGTTCTTTTGCGTTTTTTATTCCTGTGTTGAGGGAGCACCTCACGGGGGGAAGTATCAGGGTGCCTTTCACCACTTTTCCAGTAAATATCCCAAAAAAGGATTATAATAGGCCGTGAATCAGTGATATTAGGTGGTGTTCGGCTTACACACTCCTGATCATAAGGCTTCCCGCAACAGCATTCTGGGGGAGGTGAGGGGGGTCATGTTTAAATCAGGGCTGTTAGATTTGCATGGTTCCCCGCTTGACTTTCCCATTTATTCTGGGGGGGTGGTTTTTATCTTCTCTCCTGCTGTCCAGCACTGAAGATTAATCCCTACCAGGATTGCCGGTGTGTGATCATCACTGGCTGCTTTATAAGGCAGCTTCTTCCCGCAGTCTGGGCCAGAGTATTGTGGTACAAATATATTTACTTTTTTTCCATAGGCAAACTTAAACTCTATCAGTTCTTATCTATTAAAAAACTAAAACGTAACTTTTATTATATCTAACTCTTAACCCTATAACACTATTTAAAAACCTGATCTCTATCCTCAAACTTTAACCCTTGCTTCTGAAAGAGGGGAAAAATCCCTTTTATCATCCCAAATCGGGGGAAACCCCACCTATTAACAGGGGCCCTTTTATTTGCAAAAGTTCTAGCTTTAGTAAGGGATCCCAAAACCAACTACTTTTGGGAGTGTTTTCCCCCAAACTCTAAAACAAAACAAAAAAAAGGCCCCCTTGTGCACCGCTGCAGAGGTGACACTTGTAGAAAGAGGGGAGAGTCCAATTTAAAACGTAAAGCCCGCCCCCGCCGAATGTTTCGCCAGCAAACCTGGCTTTATCAAGGCTTAAAGGGCCGATCACTGTGGTCTAAGCTCATTTCCTTTTTTAGTTAGGTAAAAAACCCCAACAGGTGCCACAATTTTGCTATGAGAATCCACATAAAAACCCCCTCCCCCCCCCCGCGTGCACACTCATAACAGTCCTGCTAAGCTGCCACCTTTTCTCAGAGCAACAACCTTCTCAAATTGTTCTATGCTTGAATTTTGGGACGAATGCCCAAAAAAGTTGGCGGGATCCCTCCCGAAAACTAGTACTTTGTTATAGATATAAGGCCTCCTGTTAAAGGTGGGGTTCCCCAACTTGATGTGAAAGGGAGTTATTCCCTTTCAGAAGCAAAGGGTTAAATGTAGGATAGAGTTTAGGTTTTTAAATAGTGTGTATAGAGGTTAAGGTTAGATATAATAAAGTTTTCGTTTTGGTTTAAAAGATAGAGAACTATAGGTTTTTGTTTGCCTATTTCAAAATAGTAAATATAGTGATCAAAAGTCACCTTAGTTCTCTTGCGAGATTCCAATTTTTTGGGGATTATGTGAAGGAGTTTTGGGTGTGCCGGGTGTGTTTCACCTTGCTCTAGCCCTCCGTGTCCCCGTGATTTGTTAAGTTTGTACATGGGAGAACCTACTTCTATATTCCCCCCTGGGGGACGATATGAGAATCTTTAAAAATGATTGTTTACTTAGACATAGAATGTGTTTTTGTTCTACCGGGCCGATGAAGGGCATCAAAACAAAAAAACATTGTCCGTTTTTATGGGAAAAAACACTTTTATGAAGATTCTCTATGTTGGGGTTTATGATCCAGCACCCGTGGCTTCAACCTGGTTATTTTGGGGTTTTGGGAAAATTTTAATTAGCCCCAATCTTTGTTTTTTAAACCCAAAAGTCTTGTAAAAAAAATATGAAGCAGGATTTCAGTAACATACATGTACAGAAAATTCCAGAACAGTTCCCTAAAAAACACGGGCATAGAGCTCCCATGAAATCCCTTTGGGGCCCCCCCCATACATTTGAGTTTGGTCAGAGCCCCCAAGGGTGGGGGGGAGATATTTGTGTAGTTTTAGGCAAGAGGGAAAAGATCATGGGTAATGGTGGGAAAGGGGGTTTTGTCAGTGTTTTTTTTTTTAAATAATCATTATAAATTTAATTGTGCAAGAGCTGGTTTTTTAACCTTTTTCCCAGACATCTTAGTTTTTTTTTGGCGGGACAGCAGCGAGTGGTCGTGGGGGGAAATTTTTAAGTTTAAAACCCCCTTTTTAACGATTTTAAAATTTATCCAAAACCCCCCGGTCTTTGGGGTTACGCACCGGGACGAAGGGGGATAGGGTCCTGGGGAAATGCGCAAAATCTAAAGCGATTCGGGCGATGGGGCCGGGGGTAAAGCTGTATATTACGGGTGACATCCCGCAGCGTCGGCCCCGACCCCGGATCGCTCCGGGGGGGGGGGGGGGGGGGTTAACCCCTTAATTATCGTGCCCCCGGGGGGCCCCCAAAACTAAGAGAGACGCAGGAGGAGATCGCTCCCCTGGCCCCCGTCGGCGGCGCAGCGCACGGATGGGGCCGATTTTGCGGGCCCTTTTGTCCTCTGAAGACAGCAGGGAAAAAGGGGCAAAAAAAAAAAAAGAATTCCCTTTTCCGGGGTTTTGTTGTGACGTCACGTTCCCCCCCCCGTGCCCTGGGGGCATGCCCCGGGCATCGTTACTGACATTTCATGGGAAACGAGTCAAAAGCAAAAAGGGTATGCCCCGGGAATTCCTTTTGAAGGAAAAGATCTAAAGATCTCTAAATTAAAAACCCCCTATGGGGAAAAGTTAAAAAAAAAAGTAAAAAAAATTTGAAAAAAATTTTAAAAAAAGTAAAAAAAAGGGTAAAACACAAACCCGGGAAAAAAAAAAAAAAAAATACTTTACACCGACCTTTTCCCCTTTAAAAAACCCCAAATTGCCCCAAAAAAAGTTCAAAAAATTTTTTAAAGTACCCTTTATTTGTTTTGCCGCGGGGTTAAAAAACCCCCTATAAATCGTCATTTTAATTTAAAACCCGAAAGGGAAACCCCGGGTAAAAAAAAAAAAAAAAAAAAAAAATCACAAAATTTAAAGTTTAAATTTTTCCCACCCCGCGGCACAAAAAAAGGGAATAAAAAGCGATCACAAACTCCTAAAACCCCAAAAGTTGTCCCAAAATTAAAAAAAGCCCTTTTCCCCCCCGAAAAAAAAATGTCCTTATACGTTTGGTATACGGAAAAATAAAAAATTTTAATTTTTTCAGAAGATACGAGGGCAAAAATTTTATTGTTTTAACACTAAAAAAAACCTTTTTTTTTTTTTTTAAAGTGCTTAAAACATAAAAAAAAACTTTTATAAATGGGGTTTCGCCAAAATTTCCGCAGCGACCCAAAGAGAAAACAAAACTTTTCAGGGGTTTACTGCCGGGGGAGCCCTTTTAAAAATTTAAAAAAAAAAAAACACTACTAGGTTGGGCATATTTTTTTCCCCCGGGGCCCCCAAAAAAATGGTTTTAAAAAGCGATCAAAAGTCTTGCCCCCCCAAAAATGATATAAAAAAACGTCAACTCTTCCCCCGAAAAAAACAAGTCCAAACACAGCTCCAAGCACAAAAAAATGAAAAATTTTAGGGCCCTCTGGGCTAGGCGAAAAAAAAACCCTTTTTTTCCCTGGTTAAAAAAAAATTTGTTTTTTATTGAAAAAAAAGCAGTAAAACAAAAAAAAAAAAAATTAAAAAATTTGGGGTATCGGTTTGTAATTTTTTGCCCTGTTTGAGAAAAGTTTCCATTTCATATATACCGTACAGTGCCGCTAAAAAAAAATAAAAAATAAAAAAAAAACTACCAAGTTTGCGTATTTTGTTCAAAAACATCTGTCAAAAATTGGAAAACCCTAAAAACCCAATTTTTTATAGACGTTTTTCAACTGAAAAAAATTTAAAAAAACAGAAAAAAAAAATTTTTAAAATCTATTTTCTTGTAATTGTCCCGATGCCCGTAGTAAATTTAATCCCCATCATTTACCGGGCACGGCGAATGCTGAAAAAATTGAAATTTAAAAAAAACAATGACCGAAACCTGTTTTTTTTTCCCCCTTTTTTTCATGCCCAATGAAAAAAAAAAAACTTTTGGAACCCGTGAAAAAAAAATGCAATTACACCCCTAGATGAAATCCCTGATAGTTTTTTGAATCCAAAATGGGGCGACTTCGGGAAAGGTTTTCGCCTGTTCTGCTACTTTTTGGGGGCTTTGCAGATGCGACAAGGCCCCACCCAAAAACTGCGTTCCAAAGCCAAATAGCGCTCCCCCCCTTAAACGCCCCGCCATTTCGCCCAAACAGCAGTTTAAAACCCACAGGGAGGTAATTGGGCCCAACATGGGAAAAAAATTGCTTAAAAAGGTTTTTTTTGGGTTTTTTTTCCGGGTTCCCTTTTATATATGAAAAAAAAATTTTAAGCCCAAAAATTTCAGATTATTGAAAAAAAATTTTTTTTAAAAATTTTTACAGCCTTTTTGCCAAAAAAAATTTGTGAAAACACCTTTTGGGGGTTTTAAAATTTCCAATGCACCCCTGGTTTTATTCATTTGGGGGTAGTTTCCAATATGGGTTATTTAGGGGGGTTTATTAAGTTTTACAAACCCCAGGGTGGGCCCCAAAACCCGAAATGGTGGGCCCAAATAAAATGTTTTGAAAAAGAAAAAACCCCCGGGCCAGTAGGTGTCCTTATTCTGGGGGGTTAAAGGGTGAGTCAAATAATTTCACAAAGGGGCCACATATGGGATTTCTCTAAAAAAAAGGGCATACCTGGGGGGAAAGATATTAAGTTGGGATTTAAACCCGTCACATTTTCTGTATTCCAGTGAATTTAAAGGGGTAAATATGAAAAACCCGCAAAAAAAAAATTGGGAAAATTTTTTAAATTTCCACCTCCACTTTTTCTTTAAAATTTTTGTGAAATATCTAAGGGTTATTTTAAACTTCCTAAATAGTGTTGTAAATATGTTAAGGGGTTAGGGTTTTTAGTTTGGGATTATTTTTGGGGGGGAACAAACATGCAGCCCCTCAAAGCCCCTGGGCAGAACTGGAGTGGGCCCTAAAAAAAAAGTATATTGAAAATTTCTTGAAAAAAAATTTAGAAAACTACTAAATTTTTAAGAATTAAAAGTCATAAAAATGGATAATAATTTTTTCTAAAATTAAAAAACCCCAATGTGTCACGAGAAAACAATTCTGAAAAACTTGGGATAGGGGAAAGTGTCCCAAAAAAATTATTCTAAAATAAAATTTAAAACATGGCAGATTTCAAAAATAGGGCTGTTTTCAGGAAAGGGCAAAACGGGTGGGGTTTTTAAGGGGGTTTAAAAAAATTTTTCCAAGTGTTTGTTAGACAGGTATTAAAAATTTTAAACCCCCTTTTTAAATTTTATTAGGGTTTTGGGGCAGGGGGCCTTTTCTGTATATGGGTTAAATGACTCCTGACCAGAGAAAGCACCCGAGGCTTGGGGGGGCCAAAAAAGGGCGAGGAACACTTTTTATACAGCAATTTACTATTACAAATCATAATTTGGGGTTTGAGATGAAGTCCACCTCCACTGCTGCCCCATAAAGTGACTGAGATGTGTTTTTCCGGCCCTTAAACACTTCTGAACTCTACAGGGCCAGGGGGAAAGGGGTCATCTTCAGAAAGAAAAGGGCTTTTTAAAACCCCTTTCTGCCGAGCCAGTTTTTGGCCCCCTTGACAGAGCCCCATTTTTTTTAAAAACTGCCCCTGGGGTTTTAATTTTGTGAATAACTTTTTTACACTTTTCCTACCAAATTGGGGGACCGGGGGGATTTTTTTCTGGGGTTTACTTTGGGCCTTTTTAAGATAGTAAAAAATTTTGATTCAAAAGTCCTTTTTTATTTGTGAAAAAATAACAAAATATCGGAAAAATTAAAAAATTTTTCCATTTTCAAACTTTAAAAAATTTTTGCGTGTAAGAAAAATTGTTAAAATTTAAATCAAAATAGCTTCTAACTGTAAACTACCATTTGGGCTACTGTAGGTTGGCATCAATTTTTTTTAAAAGTCTTTTTTTTTTTATGATATTAGGGGGGTTAGAAATTTTTTTTTGTAATTTTTTTACATTTTTTAAGAAAATTTTTCAATTTTTCATTTTTTAGAACCGTGTAGTTCTAACGTGACTTTTATTGGCCTGTATGTTAGATAAACCCCCCTAAAAAGACCTCATCAAAAAACAACCCCTTTAAAATAAATTTAAAACAGCGTGTTGGAATTTTATTTG
>JAODAL010065682.1:0-18117 GCA_025379985.1 Phyllomedusa bahiana
TGAGACTATGGAATTCTCTGCCAGAGGGACTGGTCTGGTGAATTCAATAACCGAGTTCAAAAAGGGTTTGGATGCATTTCTGGATCGTAATAATATAACAATTTTATAGTGACTAGGATTGAGGAGAGGGGTCATTGATCCAGGGATTTTACTGATTGCCAGATTGGAGTCAGGAAGGAATTTTTCCCTAAAATGAGGACAATTGGCTTCTACCTCATTGGGGGTTTTTGCCTTCCTCTGGATCAACACCTTAGCACAACAGGCTGAACTAGATGGACGACTTGTCTTTTTTTAGCCCTACAAACTATGAAACTATGAAACTATGAAACTATTATGCCTATTCACCCTTTTATTTATCCATACTTACCTTGCCTTATCTTTTACCAGCCTTTCATTGGCAATTCCCTCTACCTCATGCATGTGTCCTCTGGAGCCCATACGATACCCTCCAGCCTGGTAATTATCTTACTCCCTACTGAGTATCTTCCTATATATTCCATTTATTATACCTATTATTAACATCCAACTTATTTTCTCTACAGTAAATACCTTTTGGCCTATTTGGTATCTTCCCCCCCCCATACCTCTTTGCCTATACCATTGGTAAGACATTTTAATCCCCCTCTTTTTATCATTTACTATCCTCACTACTACCCCCTATTGTCTTTGTATACACATATCCTCTCCCTCTCTGACTACTATTCCTCTGCTTGTTCTATCTTTTCTTCTGCCCTCTATGTTTAAGATGTTTCTCTATTCTCTTGTCTGATATACTCACACTTTCTCTTCCTTTACAGATGTCTCTTGAAAAAGGCTTATGCCGAAACGTCATTTATTATAGACATCCATACTTCTCAAATACCATATTACAATTAGTAAAACATTTGTTCAGTATTGCTTGTTGAATTTTTTGCACCTATACTTTTTCCATTTCATGAGCTAAGCCCTGTATCTATGTAAATAAATAATTTTGCATTCTGAAATCCCTTTTGGTGTGCAGTGGATATATTTCTTATATAGAATATAGACTTTCTATAGAATTGCCTCTATAAGGAAAACTAAGGGACACATATATGAAAAGTGGCGCCGCTTTGACAGTCGTACTTCTCAGATAGTTAGCAAAGCATTTGTTAGGATGTATGAAAGTGTCTAACGGCACTTTATAAATGTGTCCTGTTGCGAGACACATTTATGTGCTAAAAAGTGGCGCATGAGTGTATACGCAAAAAATTTTCTCTGCCTCGACACTATGAAATTGGTATAACAGTTTTGTGCCACATTTTTCATAACATGTTCATAAATGTGGTGGTTGTACAAATCTGGTGCAACAGACACTTGTAGAATTGGTGCATACAAAAGTGTTTGGTCTGGTGTATGAGGCATAAGGCAGATTTTGGCAAAGGACAGTTTACACATCTGTCGGACAGGGCTATGACAGGTGTTTTGGCTCAAGGCTCGCTAGAAAACTGGCGCAGCCCCATTCATACAAGTCATCCTAAATGTTACCATTCTTCGATGAGAGGTAAAATCCTTAGCTAAGTACTTCTGCCTTTCAGTTTTCTCAATCAGGCAGTTTTTACCACCTAGAACTCACTGATCTAAATTTCTGACATATCACTATTATATGCCAAAAAGTTTATGAAATGATAGTCACACATTAACTAGAATATCCTGCAAAAATGGTATAGAATGTTATTTGTAATGGTCATAACCCATTAACTGGCACTGTTCTTCAAAGGGGACACCCCTGTCTGATTGGATCATTGGGTTTCTGAGTCACCTGATTAGATCCTGATGAAACCCTCTATGGAACAGACCCCAGAGTTATTTGTTCAGGAAGACAGCATGCTGTGTCATAGTAATGAGTATACGGTATTAACATACAGCACTATGCTGCTATATTATAGATGTTAAATAAAGTTCTAGAAACGTTTATCCTTTAATGGGATTAAAAAAATAAATCAACAAAAAGTTAATGCAATGAAAAAGTCGAGAAAAAATATGCAAAAAAAAATCATTTGATTGTGCATACATTAAATACAAATAAAAAGTATAAATATGAAATACATAATAATCTGAAGAATTAATTTAACAGGGTACTGAGTATGAGATGTGAATGGCACAAAACTGCTTTCTTTTATATTTGTTACGCAAACGATTTTCATATAATTTACTTAGCAACTTAAATATACATTCAAATTCTGCATAAAAAATTTACATTTCTCCCACATAAAACAAGGCCTCATACAGTGTTGGTAAAAAAGTAAAAAAAACAAAACAAAAAAATAAGTTATGACTGTTAAAACATAGAGAGGCATTAATGGAAAATATTGTTTTGCAAGCTTGGTCATTAGGAGGTTAATAAAGCATTTTTCCTTAGTGTGTTTTAAAACTCAACTAAATTTCTGTAATGCCAGCTTGTTTTGTAATATCCTACTCTGTCACCGTTAGACCATTGTTCTATCCAGTCCTTATAAAATAACTTGTGTAATGTTTGTTCTAATCTGTGGTGTGCTTTATGTCTATAGAGATAATAGGCAGGGGTGTAGCTACAGGGGGTGCAGAGGTAGCAGTCGCTACTGGGCCCTGCAGCCTGAGGGGGCCTGAAAGCCCTCGTGCCACATAAAAAAACACCAGTATTGTAAGTGACACTTGGTAGTTGACGGGTCCCATTTCACTTTTTGCACAAGGGCCCCAGAGCTTCAAGTTACGCCTCTGATAATAGGATGTATGTGACATCTGCAGTTTTTCAGAAAATATTTGTATTCCCCACGTTATATCAAATTAGTATGTTTAAATAAGCTTAAGGGAAAAGAGCTAGGGCTACCAATTTCACATAGCACTCCTTAATGTGTACCTCTAAAGCAATCCAACCAGCTAGTACCCTGCTCTGCACTGACGAGGAGCAAACAGGAAACGTTCTGCATATAGGTAACCGGCTGGGCTTTAATTTCCCAGTCACATCTCAAGGGTCAGTAGGTCGGGTGTGACCTTTCCCTAATAAGGAACATTACCCCTTTTGAGATTCGTCAACTCTGGAGCATCTTTCCTCATAACTCAGCATTGTGCTGCCCCTCTGTAACTCTTCTTACAAATATATGACTAAAATAAAAACTGTTACCATTCCCCTTATCAACAAGGCTTGTCCACATACAACTATGAGAGGGATGCATTAAATGTATGATGCATTAGATGCACATAAGAACATTTTTTTTATTCCATAGATGTTGTTACATTGCACGTTGAAAGGGTTGTTGAACTCCCCCTTTTTAAGTTCTATAATGGTGCAGAGGCTAGAAGAAAATGAATAAAAAACTCACCTCTCAACTCACTTTCAATTTAGTGATGCACCTCCTGGTCTTCTTCGGAGATCTTCTGCTGTCTTCCAGCTCGGGCAAAACAGAATGAGGCTGCAGCAGTCATGTTATCCAATGCGGGTGACATTCTTATAAGCCCGGGCCAGAAGAAAACAGAAAACAGCAAAGAGGACCAGGAGACACATCGCTGGAAGGAACATAAGTATGAAAGAGGAGTATGTTTTTATCTATATTTTCTCTCGGCCTCTGCACCATACTTACAAAAGGGAAGTCAGACAACCCCTTTAACACTTTAAGCCCCAGGCCTGAAAAGTACTTAACGACCAGCAACATTTTTTAGTTTTTGCCTCCTTGCGTTTCAACAGTCGTAACTTTTTTCACTTTTTCAGTGACGCAGTTGTATTTTGTGCGGCATAGTTTAAGTTTACAAATAAATTACTGCAGAACTTTTTTACATTTTTTTAATTTTTTTTTTTTACACCATTCACATTTCACACTGAATAACCTGTTAAATGAATTCTACAGGTTATTACAGCCATGTAGATACCTAATATGTGTAGTTTTATTTTTTGTGTAGTGTATGCAAAATATATTTTTAAGATATTTATTTTATTATTTTTTTTTTCATATTTTTTTTCCACACTTCCATACTTTTTTAATCCCATTAAGGGATAACTAACACTTTTTTACACTAAGTAACGTGTTAGCATATTCATGTATGCTAATACTTTATAATCTGTGTCATACTGACCTAGGCAGCAGTCAGGGCAGCACACAATGTGCCATGACACACAGGCTTCCTATACAGACAGCTCTGGGGCTTCTCTATGACCCCAGGGCTGACTTTACAGACGTTCTCCAGGCTCCCTGTAGGGTTTACAATAAGAAGGATCTTTTTAACTTAACTGGTTGGAGTTGTGTCATTTTTGATGTAGCTCTTTTTTAAAAGGAGAAGATAAAAAAAAACAATGGGTATGGCTGCTACATACAGCCCGATATAAATGCAACTGCTCTTTTCTTACTTTTTTGTCTGAAAACTTCTACGATCCTTGTAGCCACGATAGTGAGATTGGTTTGTGGTTGCGGCTTCACTCTCTTTTTGTAACATCTCTCTCTCTGCCTTCCTAACCAAGTATCCTCTGGCACCTGGAAAGCATTACATATGATGAGAAAATGGAACAATTCCTTCGGTTTAAGCAAAAAAAAAAAAAAAAATCACTAAGATTTTTATAAAGGGTGAAAAATGCATACATACGTGCTTGGAACTTGATAATGAAATTTTCCATTTTCTCAGATTTTGCATGAATTTCTTTTCGTACAGCATGGCCTCTGTAGACTTTAAAACACAGAATAATAGTAACAGCAACATTAAAGGTAACAATCTTACAGTCTTAGGGCCTTATTTATGAAAACTATGTAGTAGTTAGAATTTCTTTGTTGCACCTAGCAGCAAAGAAAGTCTTAGACCTAGAGAGCTTTCAGTCCTGTCCCCCTATGTTTGCAAAACAGTAATACGGAATATGTATAATATATGCAAGATGAGCAAAGAGAAAAAAATCACTAGGGCATATTTATTCATCTAAAACTTAGACTGGATGGTCTTAAAATGTGCCACATTTATCATAGTGTGAATAAACCTTGTGCAGACTGTCTAGTCTAAAGGTAAAAAGAAGCAAATCTTTGTGCAAGAGACATTTGAGTTTTGAGCTGTTACGCTGAGCTCGTTAATTTTTTGAAAGGTTGGGTGAGCTTAGGCCTGGTTCTATCTGCATTGGGTCTCCGACTGTGAAGGGCATAGAAAAAAATAACAACCAGATCTGTTAACTGATGTTCAAACTGATGCAAACCGATAGCTACTGTATAAGTTTGTATCCATCCACCATTTACTTCAATGTAAAAAAAAAAAAAAAAAAATGAAGGGTCCGTCATCTGGATTTTTTTAATGGAAAAAATAATGCAGCAGACTATGCTATTTCTTCACTCAAAAAATATTATACCTGATGGAACATAGACAAACAAACTGAGAGCTTAAAAACTCTATAGAAATGATTAAGCGTCACTTTCCGTTTTTTCTCTCTCTCCCACACAGAGCAGAATAGAAAGCACAACACAGATGTGAACTAAGTATAAAAGGTAACGGCTTTGCATTGCCTGATTAATTTACTAAAGCTTGTGCCAAAAAGTGTCCAAAAATCTACTTCAGATCCGAGGTGGCTTAGTGTTTTTTTTTAGACAGGTGCATGGACACTGAAAGATCCATCAAATTTATTAACCCTTTTGTTGTATGCTCCATGTACAGAGACACTCTATGTTACAACTGATTGATGAAAGTTACAAATGAGACTCTCTCTGCTAATTCAGGATGATCTAACCAGGTTCTTGAATTTGGGTTTTCTAAACCTATAATTTTAAAGAGATTTACCATGATAACAACTTACTGCCCATCCAGTGGTTGTTTGGTATGAGCACTTCTGCTCCATTTAAAGTCTGTACGACTGCTGACAACAACTGGGTACAGGACTGGGTTATCCTTGGAAGTCCCACAGAGCAGGCTTGGACTGGCCCGCAGGAGAATAGGGGAAACTCCTGATAGGCCCTTGAGCAATGTAGACCTTGAATAGTTTTTTAACTGCATATACATCTTTAGAAGAGGCAAAAAGCAAGATATAGAGTATAGGAGGCATCTACAGTCATTTACAGCCCTAACATAAACTCCACCGGTGGGCCTAAGAACAGCTCAACTGCTGAGCCCCTAGATTCTACTCCACCTGTAGGCCCTGGGTCTGACACTGCCACAGAGTTTAACCCCTTCACGACCCTGGGCGTATGAGTACGTCCCAGGGCCGCTAAGGGGCTTTGCAGGGGGATCGCTCCGCGACCGCCACGCACAGCCGCCGGGTGTTAGCGGCTAATCGCAGCTAACACCCGGCAGTAACAGCGCCGGCGGGTGGCTCCGCCCGCTGGCGCTGTTTTACCCATCAGACACCACGTCAAAGATGGCCGCGGCATGGTGGTGGGGAGCCTTGTGTCACTTACCCTGGCCGGTTTGCCCCACTTCCGTCCGCAGACAGGAAGTGGGGAAACCGCCATCTTTGTACACCCTAATGCATTGCCTATGCAATACATTAGGTTGTATTAACAATCGCACCCCCTAGTGGTCAACCACCATAGGGGGACTAAATGTCACAGTAAAAAAAAAAAAAAAAAAAGTTTTAAAGTACAAAAAAAAAGGATTAAAAGTTCAAATCACCCCCCTTTCCCCACTTTACAAATAAAATCATTAAAATAATAAAAAAGTTACACATATTTGGTATCGCCGCGTACAAAAAAGTCTGATCTATAAAAAATAACATCATTTATCCCGTACACTGACACCGTAGAAGAAAAAAAATTCCAAACGCCAAAATTGCGGTTTTTGGTAATTTTACGTCACTCAAAAAATGGAATAAAAATGATCAAAAAAGTCGCAAGCATTCCAAACTGCTACCAATAAAAAGTACACTTCATCCCACAAAAAATGCACTCTCACTGACGTCCGTAGGTGTAAGTACAAAAAAGTTATTGGTCGCACAAACTGGCGCCGCGGCGCAAATGTAAAAAATAGAAAATGTTTGTAATTTTTTTATGGTACCAAAACATAACGGAAACCCTACATGTTTGGTATTGCCGGATGCATAACAACCTGTAGAATACTGATAACACATTATATTTACCAAAGATTGAACGCCGTAAAAGCAAATCACCCAGAAACATGGCGAAAATATATTTTTTTTCACAATTTGTCCCACTTGGAATTTGTTTGCGGTTTACCAGATTATTCTATAGTATAGTGAATAACACCATTAGAAAGCACATCTTGTCCCGCAAAATAAAAGCCCTCATGTGTCTATGTAGATGGAAAAATAAAAAAGTTATGGCTTTCAGAAGGCGAGGAGGGAAAAACGAACGTGTCATAGAAAAAAAAAAACAGGGTCCTGAAGGGGTTAAAGCCACAGTGCACATGCTCCATTCAACAGGAGCAGTCTGACTCTTGCAATCAGTAGGTGTAACAGACCCCCACCAATAAAATATTTATCACCTATACTGGGAATAGACAATCAATTGTTAATATGAGAAAACAACTTTAAGCAACTTTCTTTAATTTGATGTAGCATAGATTTATATTATACATCTTCAGTCTATTTTACACATGCACATGGATATCCTAATACTGATTGATGATCTGCAGAATCCAAGTACTCATAAAAACTTGCTTGAAAAATATCCTCTAGCATGACTAATGGGAGATGGCATTCTGGCACTCTAGCGGTTTTTGCCACACTCAACCTTATCTGAAGGATAATTTGTCTTCTATGAAAGCCACGTGATCAGTCCCAGAAGCCTTGAGACAAACTTACCACCCAATAAAGAAAAAAGCAACAGTGTCGTTGGAGAAAAATCTCCCTCTTTATTTACTTCAACATGGAACTCATGTTAAGTTGAAAAATCACCTTTTCATCATGTTGGAATGAATCAAGAGGAAGACTTTATTTACATCTCGGGGGATGCTATTATCTTTTTTTTCCCACAATGGAGTCTGTTTTCTGACATCTGTCATTTTCTGCCCTCCAGAGAAATCGGCACACGTTCCTAACATTTCCCATGCAAAAAGCAAACCATCTATTACAAAGTATGAACCTTGGGTATCTGCTCCAAATTAACCATCATAAACTCTCTCTCCCGATGTCTGTTTGGTTACAACAGTCATAAATAACTTCTGACTGGGAATAATTTGCTATTTGTACCACATTTTTTGACGCTCCCAGACAACTCAGCACAAGCACCTTACATTTCTCATACAAAACTCAAAGCAACAATAACTGTACAAAGTATGAACCTTGTGTGTCTTCTCCATATTGACCATCACAACCATCTATTTCCTTGTCTGTTTGCTTACAATAGTCATGCCTTACTTCCAGCTGGAAACAATAGTTATCTTTATTTTCTATTTGTACCACGTCTATCTCTGGAGTGAATAAAGAGGACTTTTTTTCTATACTTCATTGGATGTTATCATCTATTTCCCTCATACTAGAGTCTGTTTTCTGATATCTTACATTTTTCACCCTCCAGACACCTCGATACAAGTGCCTAACATTTCCCATGCAGAAATCAAGGCAACAATTACTGTACAACGTATGAACCTTGAGTGTCTGCTCCATATTGACCATCACAAACCATCTATTTTCATGTCTGTTTGGTTAAAACAGTCAAGACTTACATCCAACTAGAAACAATAGTTATCTTAATTTGCTATTTGTAGTCCATGTCAACTTTGGGATGACTAAAGAGGAAGATTTTTTTTCTACACCTCAGTGGATGCTATTATCTTTTTTGCCCATACTGGTGTCTATTTTTTGGTAGTACAGTAGTGGTAGGACACCAAATTTCTGAGATTGACCATTAGACTTTTCTGTTGCACCTCAGTTATGGGTTAAACTTTTTTTTAGATGGTTTCATTTAGTGACTAAAGTGTAATATTGCAATACATATATCATTCTGGAGAGATGTTTAGTTTGAAGCATTGTGCTGGAAAACATCAGATTCTGTCATTGATTTTAGCCTTATTTTTAAGATTGTCCCATTCATCAATATTTTGAGTCTTGCAGCAAGATCGCTTTGTGTGTGCCTGACTTCAAGGAATACTTCTTCAGATCCTACATGGCCAGCAGCACAAATGTACTTATTCACAGTGTTTGTAACATAATGCAGCTCAACAAAAATTGAGGTTAAAGTCTGTGTATTTTATATTTCCATGTACTGTACTGTGCTGTATGTATCTCTATATACAAGAATAAAAGCCACTTATGTAGTAGCTATAGGCCCAGGAGAACCTTCCACCCAGGCAGACGAACCCCATTCTCATATGATATGCCCTCCAGAAACATATGCAAATGACCAACATTTTTCATGCGCTGTAAGATTGAGGAGCTCTCGTCAATGGTCGTATTCCCTGGAGATGAGCTGTACACTGTCGATCACTGAGATAGCAGCTAAACCAAAAATGGTCCAGAATGATGAATGGTGAAAATGTTTATTTAATTTGCAAGTTTCCCAAATCAATTTTACTTTGTGGCAAAAACCCTTTGATAAATATGAAACTTTGGTGCCTTCTCCATATTGACCATCACAAACCACCTATCCCCAGGTCTGTTTGGGTACAGCAGTTATGACTTACTTCAGAACAATAGTTATCATTTTTGTACCACCTGTCTGTTTTTTAAAAAATTTATTTTGTGACTTAAAAAACTGGACAGTACTGTGTGCAGATGTAGAAAAGTTTAACTTGACAAATAAAACATTAGAATACTGTGGAACAGAAAGTTATCTCAGCATTTTCAGTGACTTTTGTTATGCTGTGAGATCAAATAGGACATTGCAATAAATTATCTTTGCCAAATCATCTTTGCATGATCACATCTTCAACATCTTGCACCCTGACTCCACCAGTGTCATTCTCTCATTCTAAGAGCATTGTGAGTGTCTTAATACACATACATTTACATGAGTATACAATGGGGAAGATGTATTAGCTCCTTAAATCGGTGTTCTGGTATCTAACAATGCTTGTTAATATGAGGGGTATGAGTAAAAAGTTAAAATTCATACTTACCTCCTGGAAGGTCTCCTCCAGTCCCGGCTGCCGGTGCGTTCATACTGGAAGTTGCCAGTGAAAGTTCATCATTCACATGACAGGTGCAGCCAATCACAGGTCACAATAGCATAGGCACGTGATCTTTGTGGCCTGTAATTGGCTGCAGCTGTCACGCGAATGAAGACCATTCACTGCTTCAGCGGCGTAGAGCAGACCGGCAGCCGTGACTGAACGGGAGCATCCGGGAGGTAAGTATGAGTTTAATCTTTTATTTTTACTCATACCCCGACAGACCAACGCGCATTGTTTGATCCCAGAACACCCCTTTCAGGCACCATGGCCCACCTGTTAGTCATGATATACAGTGTCTTATCACACTATGACAGCAGTGACCAATATTATTCCTGCTGTAATGGTCAAAATTGGATTCAAGCCATCTAAGTATTCAGATGCTGCAGCCAATAGCAACCGAAGTAGTGGGCTCCCATTGTTACCCTTCGGCACCCTGCAAACGAGATCTTGGATTGCTGTGCCTCTCCGTAGCAACTGGGAGCCTGACAAAGACCTCCAGGCCTGCCATAGCTGTATACCTATTAGGCTGTGCTACAGGAATGGCTTAATGGTTGAACTGTCAGTTTTTCACTGGCAGGAAATAATCCTTTGGTATAATAAAGAAAAAAAAGTTCAGCTTTAAACATAATTCTATTTTATTTATTTTTTAAGTGTTTTATTGTGCAAAAGTAGTATAATTTAATAAGAGTTATATGTATTTGGTCTCCGTACTGAATCAATCAATAAAGTTAAGAAATTATTTATTCTGCTTAATGAACAAAGGGAAATGTAAATATAAAAAATGGCAAAATTGCTGTGTTTTTTACCATCCTGTCCTGAAAAATAAGTCACATCTACTTCAGAATAGTACAGTTGAAAAATCCAACCCATCAAAAAAGAAGCCCTCATACAGCTATGTCCACAGAAAAAATAAAAAAAGTTAGGTTTTTTGAAAGGGGTCCTTTGAAAATGAAAAAATGCTTGGCCCTTAAGGCAAAAATGGGCCTGGACCTTAAAGGTGGGGACAGGTAAGTAAGTATAACTCTTTTTTTTAACTAGCTTGACCCTATGATTATTTTTTTCTTCTTGGCACAAGCAAAATTCACTTTGGAGGCATGGAGCGAATAATTTGGAAGAGGGCTGCACTTGCGTACCTTTCTCCCATTCATGTCTATTCGGGTTTTGAATATACAAACTCAGGCCCCACCTAAAACTAAGATTAAACACAATACAACACACACTCTCTTAGATAGAAATAATATACAGCTTCAACAGAGTAACAAAGAACATGACACATACATTGGAACAAGCAGATGATATCAGCAAATACACTCCAAACATGATAGATAGATAGATAGATAGATAGATAGATAGATAGATAGATAGATAGATAGATAGATAGACCATCTAACAAAAGTGAGAAAACCCCTTACATTTTTGTAAATATTATATCATGTCTATTCATCGGACAACACTGAAGATATGCCAATTTAATACAATGTAAGGCAGTCAGTGTACAGCTTGTATAAGTGTAAATTTGTAAAGTATAAACTCCAAATAGTTCAACACACAGCCATCAATGTCTAAACTGCTGGCAACCAAAGTGAGTACACACTTAAGTCAAAATTAACAAATCGTGCCCAATTCGCCATTTTCCCTCCATGGTGTCATGTAACTCATTATTGTTACAAGGTCTCAGGTGTGAAAGGGGCGCAGATGTGTTAAATTTGGAGTTATTACTCTTACACTTTATCATATTGGTCACTGGAAGTTCAACATGGCCCCTCATGGCAAAGAACTGTCTGAAGATCTGAATAAAATAATTATTGCTCTACATAAAGGTGGCCTAGGCTACAAGAAGATCGCCAACACCCTGAAACTGAGCTGCAGCATGGCTGAGACCATACAGTGTTTTAACAAGACAGGTTCCACTCAGAACAGGCCTCACCATGGTAGAACAAACAAGCTGAGTGCATGTCCTCAGTGTCATATCCAGATATTGTCTTTTCAAAATACATATATGAGTACTACAGAGTTTAAAGGGCTTAGTGGTCAGCCTGTCAGTGCTCAGACCATATGCCGCACACTGCATCAAAATGGTCTGCATGGCTGTCATCCCTTAAGGAAGCCTCTTCTAAAGATGATGCACAAGAAACACCTGAAAACAGCTTGCTGAAGAAAAGCAGACCGAGGACATGGATTACGGGAACCATGTACTGTGTGTGATGAGAAGAAGATAAACTTATTCAGTTCAGATGGAGTCAAGGGTGTTGCAAAAACTAGATGAGGAGTACAAAGACAAGTGTGTCTTGCCTACAGTCAAGAATGGTTGTGGGAGTGTCGTGGTTTGGGGCTGCACGAGTGCTTCATTTACAGAACTATGAATGCCAACACGTACTGTGATATACCGAAGCAGAGCCTGATCTCCTTTGGAAACTGGTCCACAGGTGCTGGACTTCCCAAGCATGACTCCAGACCTAAACCCTATTGAGCATCTGTGGGGCATCCTCAAACAGAAGATGTAGGAGTGCGAGGTCTCCAACATCCAGCAGCTCCGTCATGGATGAGAGGAAGAGGATTCCAGAGTCGCCAACCGGACACACTCTCGTGACCTCCATGCACAAGAGAGTTAAGGAAGTGCTGGAAAATATTATGGCCACACAAACTCTTGACACTGCGGGGTGTACTCACTTTTGTGAGTTTTTGGTTTAGAAATTGATGGATGTGTGTTACCAAATTTAAACTGTTATACAAGCTGTACACTGACTACTTTACACCATATCAAAGTATCTAAGTTACTTGTTCACTGTCCATAAGGAACTTACAAAAGATACTGAGATATTACCTGACTGGATTTTTACTGCACTTTGCTCTCGTTTATGCTTCAATTTTTGATATCTTTTGGCTCCCAACCATCCTTTGACGCAGGCTTGAAAAAGAACAATTCTATTGACTATGGTCTTTATCATACGATCGAGCTGTTCGACATGGTAATATTTAAGGAAAACCTAGAAAAGAAAAAGGAGATGTTGTAAGAAATAGGTGACCTGATAGTTGTTTGTGACATTTCGAATGCCGTAGCAATCTTAATCATATGGGGTCACACTGAACAGAATAAACAATGTATATAGGTATGACCAGGGGCGGAACTGCCGAGGGAGAAGACAGAGCAACTGCCATGGGGCCCGGCTCCCCCTGCCATTGAACGCCCAGAACCTCTGGCCCGAGCATTCAGAGGACTGCCTACCAGGCGTCTGCCACTACTGATGACGTGGGCAGCGCAAAGACATCATATCATTGTGTCAACCGGGTCGGGCTCAGAAGCTGGCTGGGCCCTCGTCACGTTGGGGGATCGTAGAGACAGGTAAGTAATATTTTTTCCCTTTAATACTAATGGACACTACCCTTAAGCCTGCCTACCTATATGGGGCTCCCTATAGCCTACCCCGCCTACCTATATGGGGCACCATATAAAATACCCCTATGTCTGCCAACCTATATGGGGCCCCATATAGCCTACTACTTAACCTGCCTACCTATATGGCTCCCCTTATAACCTTTGCCTGCCTACCTATATGGGGCCCCATATAACCTACCCCTATGCCTGCCCACCTATATGGGGCCCCATATAGCCTACCCCTAATCGTGCCTACCTATATGGGGAACACTATAAAATACCCCCTAGCTCCCAACCTAAAAGGGGCCCCCCAATACCACATTTAAAACCTCCTACCATAGGGGCTCCCCTTTAACCTTTGCCTGCCTACTATATGGGCCCCATATAACCACCCCTAGCCTGCTTACCTATATGGGCCCCTCTACCTACCCCTATCCTCCTAACTATATGGGTTCCCATAATTTACCCCCCTAAGCCTGCCTACCATAGGGGGGTCCCCTATACCACCTTAACCCCTGTAACCTAAAAGGACCTCCTAAAACCCTCCTTCCTACCCCTTTTGGGGGGGGCCACTCCCAACAAGACCCAAACACAAATTATAAGGTAACCATTTTCCCAAACGAAAAAGGCAAAAAAAAAAAAAAATAAAATTCCATTCTTGCTTTATTGTAATCCATTAAAATTCTATAGTATATCACCATGCACAGAGAAGGTTTCCATACAGGTAGCAAAAATGATTACCGGTCCATTTAGATCACTTTTGCGTAGGGGTTTGTTGTTTCGGAGGCCATAGGAGGAGATAGTAATAGAGGAAAGTTAGGACAAACGGTATGCGATGCACAGGGTTTAGCAATACTGTAACTGCATAATGGAGAAACATGCTGGGTCCTTCAGTGAGATATTCATTGATTCCCCCTGGCTAATAATGGGAATGAATTCAGACTCTACCTTAAAATTCCCTAAAAAGATGCATGAAAATGGGTTTTCCAAACCAGAGAAGCACTTTATATATTTTTTTCTTTCATTGAAATATACATAGAATGGATTGCTACATACAGGACATATTAATTTACTTATTCCAATCCCACATAGCAAATAAAATTTGAAGGAAATCCATGGGAGACAAATAAATCCACCAGCTAGATATAATGCTTCCCAAACAATCCTACAACAGCATTTTATGCTGCATCTCCCACCAGATATTTAAAAGTGATAAAGAGAGAAGCGCCTGGGAGGAAGGGTTGTACTTATACTTCAGAAACTCATCAATGCGGGAAACCCCCTCTTGAAAAGCCCTCAACCCCCTGCTTTTCCCGGTTTTAAAACCTCGGGCAAAATTGTTCACAGCAACACAGCGGTACACCCCTTTTTCGCTTAATACAACAACATTTACCTGCAAAGCTTTGCATTGACTCTCCATTCACACCGAACTAAGCAGATACAACGTCAAAATACCTTTTTGTTTTTTCCAAAACCCTGGTGTAATTTTTTGCTTTCCCCCCAAAATATTTTGCACAGCATTCAGGACCGACTGGAGGATCTTCATTGAACTTAAAGCAAATCAGGTAGTATCTTAAAGGAGACAGAGATTCTTATTATTAGCAACAAAAATTAGCAACAGGGCAATCAGGGGAGAAAAGGCAAAAGAACAGAGTTGTATAATATATACAGAAAAAGGGGAAAAAATCCCCAAAAAAGAAACGGAAACAAAACATGGGCCCTACTCACTGCAGTAAAGCTAAGGAGCCACTTCACTTTACTACATAGTATGGCCATGTTTTTTTGTTTCCGCTTTTTCAAAAGAACAAAAATTGTAACTAAAATGCAAATTTTTCCCCCCCCCACACTTTCCCAGTTACACGTCTGTGATTCCACGCGGCGACTGAGTGGCTTGTCAGGGGAGAAACCACATGGGCTGGAGTTGACCTTGAAGGCCTGGATGCCTTGTTAAAGTAATGCGCTCAAGTATCTGTTCCCTTTTGCTGCGATGTCTGTGCATTTTCTCTCTTGATAGTAAAGTATTGGGGCAGAAAAAACGAACAAGCTGTACTAATTTTTCATAAAGGGACACTCAAAATTGACTATTAAAAATTTAAATTTTTTGGGGGGTATTGTTTTTTTTATAAGTGTTTTAAAAAACCCCCTTTAAAGGTCCTGGGATTTTTTTTTTTTTTTGTTGACACGTTCGTTTTTTCCCTCCTCACCTTCCCAAGCCATAACTTTTTTTTTTTTCACCTATTAAAACATATGAGGGGTTTTTATTTTGCGGGGCAAAAATTTCTTTTCCAAAGGTGATCACGTACTATAGAAAAACGGAAAAAACCCCAAAAAAAATTCCAAGTGGGACAAATTTTTGAAAAAAAAAATATTTTGCCATGTTTGCGGGTTTTGCTTTTACGGGGGTTCACTTTTGGGCAAACAATGTGTTATCTGTATTCTACAACTTTTTTATTTTTACACCTACATAGACATGTGAGGGCTTTTATTTTGCAGGACAATATGTCCTTTTAATGGTGTTATTCACATTACCATAGAATATACTAGGGAACGGCAAAAAAATTCTAAGTGGGGGAAAATGTGAAAAAAATTTACTTGCACCATGTTTGTTTTTTGTTTTTTTTTACGGCGTTCAATCTTCGGTAAAAATGATGTATTCTCTGTATTCTACAGGTTGATACGCATCTGCCAATACCAAACATGTAGAGTTTCCGTTATGTTTTAGTACCGTAAAAAAATTCCAAACTTTTTCTATTTCTGAAATTTGCGCAGCGGCGCCAGTTGTGCGACCAATAACTTTTTTGCAATAACATCTACGGACGTCAGTGAGGGTGCATTTTTTGCAGGCTGAAGTGTACTTTTTATCGCTATTAGTTTGGAATGCATGCGACTTTTTTGATCATTTTTATTCCATTTTTTAAGTGACGTAAATTAACCAAAAATCGCAAGTTTGGTGTTTGGAATTGTTTTCTTCTACGATGTTCAGCGTACGGAATAAATGATGTTATATTTTTGTAGATGGGACTTTTTCCGTCGCGCCGATACCAAATATGTGTAACTTTTTCTTATTATTTTATTGTTTTTATTTGTAAAATGGGGAAAGGGGGCATGATTTGAACTTTTAATACTTTTTTGTTTTGTACTTTAAAACTTTCTTTATTTATTTACTTATTTTTACTTTAACATTTAGTCCACCTAGTGTGAAGAAAGCTGGAACCTCCCCCAGTGCAGAAAGAAATTAATCCACTACTTTTTTATGTATTGTTTATGTAGCCTTTCAGTCTAATCTAATCTTACCTGTCCCTATCCAGAAAACAATAGAGCAATCACTGTGTCATGACCTACTATTTGCAATAAGACTACTACAGATGAGCAGCAGCTGCAGTGAGGTGAGATTAGTCTGCCCGATCATTTAGAAGTTTTATCTCTTTATTATCACAGCATGAAAAGGACAAGATTTTATTTTTATTTTTTAACTGCATAGGACTACCAAAATAGAAAAAAAGTTTTTCAGGAAAATCTGAATATAGATTTTTTTGTTGTTGCGAACTGGTAGTCTTCCGCTGCAGCAAGTCCAACCTGCCTTGCAGTGGGCTCTGGTGAATACTGGGACCTACTTAGACTCCGCTCCCTGACGTGGCTTATACCACCACTTGCGGTGGTCCAGAGGATCCACAGCTCAGGCCTGCCATTACAGTAAGCCAACGGTTACAGAGGGTCATATCAAGTGCTGAAAGCAAAGGTTCACATACTTTTGCCACTCACAGATATCTAATATGAGATCATGTTCCTTAATTAAGTTTTGGCAAGGTCTAATGTTTTGATTCACTTATTTAATTTGGTTCTTTTTATTTAATTTTAGCACCCGTGTGGAAGTCTGATGTAATTTTAGGTCAAATTTATAGAAAATATAGTAAGTTCTAAAAGGTTCACAAACTTTAAAGCACCACTGTGTATAAGTGGTGACCAATGTCCATGATAAGAGAAAAGTACAATACTCTTACCTCTTTATAAAGTTGGCAAACAGTATGCGGTGTGAGAATCCCAGCTGACGGATTCTTGCGGTCTCCAGAATGCCTGTATACCTGAGTTGTACCAATACTTTTTCCCGGTCAAATTTACTTGGCAGACGGTCATTATTTGGCTTGATGCAACGTACAAAGTGGGGCTGTCCAGACACCATTTTTGACAGTAAATCCATCAAGGAATACTGCAAAAGAAATTATAAGCTAGAATGTATATAGTGGTCCTATGTACAGTATGCAGCCAGCAGTGGTCTCAATGGCAGTGTTTGTTTTAAATATCATGGCTGCATCCAAAACTATGAACTCTGTATATGTGTATAGTATGGTTTATACTAGATCTACTTACATACAAGTACACTATAATACATACATTAAGGCCATGTTCACACGGCTTAAAATGGGCCGTATTTCGGTCCGTAATTACGTGCCGGAGTGCGCAAACGGCCCAGTCATTACGTCCCAGTCATTACGGTAATCCACTGTTCTCATACAGAACTATGGATTACGTCTCCTTTCCCTGCTCGGCGAATCCGCCGGGCGGGGAGATAATTGACATGTGAATTGCCAGCGGCACGTATGGTGCGAAGTGCCGGCCCCCCGCTCACTCCCCTGCTCCCGTAATTACGTCCCGCAGTTAAACCGTGTGAACATAGCCTAAGGTTAACACCTTGAAGACCAAGTTACTTTTTTCCTTAG
>JAODAL010065683.1:0-18116 GCA_025379985.1 Phyllomedusa bahiana
TTGCTGGTAGTACCCACCTTATGCAGGTTAGTGCCCCTTACATGCAGGTAGTGCCCCCCTCTGTTGCCAGGTAGGTGCACCCCTATGTTGCAGGTAGATGGCCCCCCTCTGTTGCCAGGTAGATGCCCCCCACTCTGTTGCCACGTAGATGTCCCCTCTGTGCCATGTAGAATGCCCCCCTCTTTTAGCCAGGTAGTTGCCCCTTCTGTTGACAGGTTAGATGTCCCATTGTTGCCAAAGGCAGAGCACCCCTATAGCTAAATAAAAAAAATAAATAATAAAAAATCCACTTAACCTCTCCAGGTCCTGAAGCTTCGGCGATCCGGGAGATCTCCTCAAGCGGCGCAGGGGGAGGAGAGCAGCCGAGCGTTCACTTCCCCATCGCGCTGACCTGTATGTGCGGCGCACACCACCGGCGCCCGGACATACGGGGGAGGAGGGAGCGATCCCTCCGGCCTCCGCCCTGCACAGCGAGAGAGGATCCGGGCGGGTGAGCAGGGCCGCAGCGGCGCCCGCTTCACCGCCTGTAGGAGCAGCCCGGCAGGAGCCAGAGTAGCGCACTAGCGCTACTCTGTACGCCGCGGCCATTTAAAGAACCTCCGCCACCTGTGGCGGTGGGAGGGAATGCCAACTCCCCCGGGAGGCGGAGGGGACCCCAAATAGGGGAACCCCCCGCCAAAAACGGGGAGTGTGGCATGTTATGGTTGTGGCGCTCACATTCGGAGGACACAGAAGCAGAGTCACATTTCCCAGACGTAGTTTCACAAGGATTCCGTGCGCATATCTGCATCAGCTCCTAACCCCGAACCCTGGCTTCCTGCAACAAGCAGTGGGACTGTTAAATTGC
This sequence comes from Phyllomedusa bahiana, assembly GCA_025379985.1. NCBI lineage: Eukaryota > Metazoa > Chordata > Amphibia > Anura > Hylidae > Phyllomedusa > Phyllomedusa bahiana. Next base: position 848 of record JAODAL010065683.1, read on the forward strand.
AGGAGAGTCCGGGTGGGACGCCATCTGTCACCCTGCAGTGATAGACGGCAGCAACAAAGATGGCGCTGGAGCCTCCAATGCTCTACTAGAAGCAGCCAGGATACATTCACACTACAGCCCCTTCCCTGCAGAGCGTGCACCGCCCAGAGGGCTTAGTCCATGGTGGCTGCATGACGGTATGGCCAAAACATCAGTGGGAAGGGGGTAATAATACACACCATTACTCCACCTGCAGGACCCGAGAGTCATGTGACGCTGTGTACTGCCTGGACCTGTGATGATGTCCATGGAAGGGAGGGTCTTGTGACTGCTGTGTGCTGCCAGGACCTGTGATGAGGTACATGGGGGGAGGAGTCATGTGACTGCTGTGTGCTACCAGGACTAGTGATGATGTTCACATGGAGGGAGGAGTAATGTGGACTGCTGTGTTGCTGCCTGGACCTGTGATGTCACTTGGGGGTAGGAAGTCATGTGATGCTGAGTGCTGCCAGGACCTGGTGAATGATGCACAGGAGGGGAGGAGTCACGTGACTGCTGTGTGTGCTGCAGGACTGTGATGATGTCACATGGGGGGAGGAGTCAGGCATGTACATGAACAGGTTGCTGGGTGTGATCGATGTGCATCTGCATAAGCTGAAGAATGTATGACATCATACATGCCATCTCTCCGGTTTTTTGCGGGGGTCCCGCTATTTTGGGGTCCCCCCGCCCTCCGGGGGATAGTTGGCATTTCTCCCGCAGCCAGCTGGCGGTGGGGGGTCTGTAAAATGGCCGCGGCGCGGGAGCTTGCGCTGCGTGCGCTACTCCGGCGACGCCGGTTCCGTTCCCACGGGCGGGTGATCGTGGGCGCAGGTCCGCTCACCCGCCGGAGTCTCGCGCTGAGCGGGAGGAGGCAAAAGGATCACTCCCTCCTGCCTCCTCCCCCTGTATGGTCCGGCACCTCTGTGCGCCGTCACACACATGTCAGCGTCACTGAGGAAGTGGACACGCGGCTGCTCTACTTCCCATGTGACATGCTGAGGAGATGTCAGGAGCGGCCGCTTTGCAGGAGCATGGTAGGTAGTGGATTTTATTATTTTATTTTTATTAGTTTTAGGGGGGCACTGTCTGGCTACAATGGGGGGGGGTCTACCTGGTTCAATGGGGGCACTACTGGCTAACAATGGGGGCACTTCCTGGCTTACAATGGGGGGGTCTACCTAGCTCAATGGGGGCAATACCTGGCAACAGAGGGGCATACCTGGCTAACAATGGCGGGCACTACCTGGCTATACATTGGGGGGCAACTACCTGGCTACAATGGGGGGCAGGGGGGCATACCTTGGCTACAAATGGGGGCACTACTCATGGCTACTTAAAAGGGGGCACTACCCTGGCTACTAAAGGGGGTACTACTTGGCTACAATGGGGGCACTACCTGGATACAATGGCGGGGTCTACCTGTCAACAATGGGGGCACTACTGGGCTAACGATGGGGGCACTACCTGGCTACAATGGGGGCACTACCTGGCTAACGATGGGGGCACTACCTGGCATACAGAGGGGGCACTACCTGATAGCAATGGGGGCATCTTACATGGCAAACAATGGGGGGCACTCCTGGTAACCCAAAGGGGGGCTTTTACCCCGGCTAAGAGGGGGCTTTACCTGGCACCCAAGGGGGGATTACCCGCCCCGTAAGGTGCACTACCTGGTTTGGGGGGGGGACTTACTGGGGTATAAGGGCATCTTAAATGGCTTTTTTCCAAAGCCCTTTTGCAGTTTTGGTTGGAGTGGGTGAGGCTTTTTTTAAGGGGCGTGGAACCCGACACGTTGGGGTGTTTCCCTGCAAATTTATTTCCGCGGCGCCAGAGCACGCCGCCCCCTATAATCTTCCCGAATTTTTTTTTGATTTCAAAAAATTGGCAACTATGGTGTAATGTGGGGGGTTTTTGTGAGCCGGGTGTGTTTTATGTGTTGTGAGCCGTTTGGGGGTAATGTGTGTAGTGAGCCGTGCGTGTGTAATGTGTGTGTAGCCCGAGCCGTTTCGTGTTTAATGTGCCTGTTGCTGGCCGTGTGTTTTGTTTAAAGTGCCTGTAGCGAGCCGGGGTGTGTGTAAAGTGCGTTAGCTGAGCCGTGGGGTGTGTTTGTTTCCGGGAGCTGAGCCGTGGTTGGGGGGTGGTAATGTGCCCCGCAGCTGAAACCGTTTTCGTGTGTAACGTGCCCTGTAGCTGGCGGGGGTTGTTTAAGGGGCCCTGGGAGCTTTTGGCCCCCTGTGTTTTAAAAGTGCCTGTAGCTGAGCCCTGGGTGTGTAACGTGCCTGTAGCGAGCCCTGTGTGTGTTAAAGGGGCCCGTAGCTGGCCCCGGGGGTGTTGTAAAGTGCCCGTAGCTGAGGGTTTTGTGGGTAACGTGCCTGTAGCTGGGGGGTGTTTGGGGGTGTAACGTACCTGTGGGGGGGGCCTTTTGTGTGTTAAAGTGCCTGTAGCTGAGCCCTGGGTGTGTAAATTTTGCCCGTTTGCTGAGCCGGGGTGTGTGTAAAGTGCCTGTTTGCTGAGCCGTGTTGTTTGTGTGTAATGTGCCGTAGTGAGCCGTGGTTTGTGTAACGTGCCTGTAGCTGACCGTGTGTGGGGTAAAAAAAAAGTGCGTGTAGTGGCCCTTTGGGGGGGTGTAAAGTGCCTGTTGTGAGCGTGGGGTGTGTAATGTGGGCCCGTAGCTGAGCGTGTGTGTGTAACGTGCCTGGGAGCGAGCCCTGTGTGTGTAAAAGTTTCCTGTAGGGTGGCCGTGTGTGTGTAACGTGCCTGTAGCTGAGCCCTTTTGTGGGTAACGTGCCTTTTTGGGTGAGCTGTGTGTGTTAAACCGTGCCCGTAGCTGGCCGTGTGTGTGTAAAAAAAGCCTGTAGCTGGCCGTGGGTGTGTTAAAAGTGCCCGTTGCTGGCCCTGTGTGTGGAACGTGCCTGTAGCTGAGCCCTGTGTGTGTAAAGTGCCCCTTTTAGCTGAGGGTGTGTGTTTTTAAAGGGTGTAGCTGAGGCCCTTTTGTGGGGTAATGTGCCTGTGGGGTGAGCTGTGTGTGTAAAAGTGCGTTAAAAGCTGAGCTTGTGTGTGTAAAAGTGCCCGTAGCTGAGCCGGTTTTTGTGTGTAACGTGCCGTAGTGGCGTGTGTGTGTAATGTGCCCGTTGCTGGGCCGTGGGTGTGTTGTAACGTGCACGTAGCTGAGCCCCCTGGTTTTTGTGTAATTTTGTCTGTTTTTTTGGGGCCGTGGGGTGTAATTTTGCCTTTTGGCTGAGCGGGGTGGGGTGTAATGCATACATGCCCAATCTCCCGCCTTTTTTAGGGGCGGGGCCCGCCCAATGGGGGGGCCCCCCCCGGCCCGGGTTGGGGATTTCTTCCCCCCGCCAGCAGGGGAGGGGGGGAACCGGGGGCAAAGAGTAGCGCCCGCGCGCTTTTTGGCGCCCCCCGGAAACCCCCCCTACAGGCGGGTGAAAAGGGCCCCTCACCCCCGCCCGGGGACTTTCACTGACTTTTGCGGCCCCACAGCCCAAAAGTATTAAATTTTTTCAAGGGGGGGGCAGGAGGGGTTTGTTCCCCCCTCCCCTTTCCCCCCGTATGTACGGCGCCCGGGGGCGCGTTTTAAAACACCTTAGTTCGAAAATGGGAAAATGCGCGGCGGCTGCACTCACCCCCCCTGCGGGCGTGAGACTTTTCTCAGCGGCCGGGGAAAATTGTCCGGAGCGCAGGAAACCTTGGGGAGGTAAGTTGGTTTTTATTATTTTTTTTTTATTGTTATAGGGGGTCAACTACCTTGGGAACAGGGGGGGGGCATACCTGGGTACAATGGGGGGTTTTCCTGGCAACAGAGGGGGCACTACCCGGCTACAAAAGGGGGGGTTTCCTGGAACCCGGGGGGCAAATACCTGGTACAATGGGGGACTACCTGGCTAACAAAGGGGGATCTACCCGGTACAATGGGGGGTCTACTGGCAACAGAGGGGGGGGACTACCTGGCTACAAGGGGGTCTACCTGGCAACAAGGGGGCAACCTGGCTACAAAAATTTGGCCCCTATGCTAAAATGGGGGGATCTACTGGATAACAAAGGGGGGTCTACCTGGAACAGAGGGGGGGACTACCCGGCTAACAAAGGGGGCATCTACCCCGGGAACAAAGGGGGGATCTACCCGGAACTGGGGGGCATCTACCTGGCTAACAAAGGGGGGCTTACCGGGGTAACAAAGGGGGGCACTACCTGGCTACAGAGGGGGGATTTTACCCGGCTACAAGGGGCATCTACCCGCCTGTGGTGCCTATGGTTAGGGGGGTACTTCCTGGCTATAAGGGCACTACCTGGCTTTCTTCCAAAGGTTTTGCAGTTAGGTGGAGTGGGGGGTGGCTTTTTGAAGGGGCGTGGCACACTGACACGATGGGCGTGTCCATGCAAATTTATGCCGCGGCGCACAGAGCACGCCGCCCTCTATAATCTCCTGATTTTTCGATTTCAAAAGTTGGCAACTATGGTGTAATGTGTGTGTAGCTGAGCCCTTGTGTTAAGTGTTTTGCTGAGCCGTGCGTGTGTAAAGTGTTTTGCTGAGCCGTGGTGTGTAATGTGTGTGTAGCTGGGTGCGTGTGTAATGTTGTGAGCTGAGCCGTGGTGTTTTAAAGTGCCCGTAGCGAGGTGGTGTGTAATGTGCCCTTTGCTGAGCGTGTGTGTGTAATGTCCTGTAGCTGAGCCCGGTGTGTGTATTTTCCTGCAGTGAGCCGTGTGTGTGTAATGTGCTGCAGCGAGCCGTCTGTGTTAACGTGCCTGTAGCGAGCCGTTTGGGGGTTTTAAGTGCCTGTAGCTGAGCCGTGCTGGTTTAAAGTGCCTGTAGCTGAGCCTTGTGTGTAAGTGCCCGTGCTGAGCCCTTTGTGTAACGGCCCGAGCTGGCCCTGTGTGTGTAAAGTGTGTATCTGAGGTGTGTTTTTGTAAGTGCCTGTAGCTGAGCCGTGTGTGTGTAACGTACCATAGTGAGCCCTGTTGTTTAAAGTGCCTGTGTACCGTGGTGTGTAATGTGCTGTAGTGAGCCGTTGTGTGTGTAACGTGCCTGTAGCTGAGCCGTTTGTGTGTAATGTGCCTGTTGAGGTGTGGGGTAAAGTGCCTGTACTGGCCGGGGTGGTAAAGTGCGTGTAGCTGAGCCGTGTGTTGAACGTGCCGTAGCGAGCCGTGTGTGTGTAATTTGCCTGTAGGAGCCGTGTGTGTGTAATGCTTAGTGACGTGTGTGTGTAACGTGCCCGTAGCTGACCGTGTGTGTGTAAGGCCTGAGGAGCCTGTGTGTTAAGTGCCTGTAGGAGCTGTGTGTGTAACGTGCCCGTAGTGAACCCTGTGTGTGTAACGTGCCCGTAGTGAGCCCTGGTGTGTAACGTGGTAGTGAGCCGTGTGTGTGTAACGTGCCTGTAGTGACCTGTGTGTTAAGTGCCGTAGCGAGCTGTGTTGTGTATGTGCGTGTAGCTGGTCGGTGTGTGTTTGTGCCTGTAGCTGAGCCGTGTTGTGTCATGTGCCCGTGCTGGCCGTGTTTTTGGGTGTAAATTGGGATGTGGGTGAGCCGTGTGTGTGTGTAAGTGCATGTAGCTGAGCCCTGTGTGTAAAAGTGCCTGTGGGCCGGGGGTGTGTAATTGCCTGGGTGGCTGAGCCGTGTGTGTGTAATGTGTGTGTGCTGAGCCGTGTGTGGGTAAGTGCCTGTAGTGACGTTTTGTGTATAATGTGCCCGAGCGAGGTGGGTTTTTGTAAAGTGCCCGTAGCTGAGCCGTTGTTTTAAGTGCCCGTAGCTGAGCCGGGGTGTGTATGGCCCGTGGTGAGCCGGTGTGTGTGTAAGGCCGTGGTGACCGTGTGGTGTAATTGCCCGTGGTTGAGCCGTGTGTGTGTAAGTGTCTGTGGCTGAGCAGTGTGGTGTAAAGTCCCGGGTGAGCCGTGGGTGGTAACCTGCCTGTAGTGAGGGTGTGTGAACGTCCTGTAGTGAGCCGTGTGGGTGTAAAGTGCCCGATAGCCGTGTGTTTTGTAACGGCCCGTGCTGAGCCCGGTGTGGTTAAGTGCCCCGGAGTGGCGTTTGTGTTAACGTGCCTGGAGCTGGCCCGGGGGTGTGAAAGTGCCCGTCTGGCCCTGTTTGGGAATGGCCGTAGCGAGCCGTGTGTTGTAATGTGTCTGTAGCTGAGCCGTGTGTGTGTAATGTGCGTGTACTGAGCCGTTTGTTGTAGTGTGCCTGTAGTGAGCCCTATTGTGTAATGTGTCTGTAGCTGGCGTGTGTGTGTGTACTGAGCGTGTGTGTGTAACGTGGTGTGCTGACCGTGTGGTGTGTAGCAGGGGTGTGTTGTACGTGCCTGTACTGAGCGTGTTGTGTAATGGGGTGTAGCTGGCCCTGTGTTGTTAGCTGAGGTGGTGTGTAAAAGTGCCCGTACTGGCCCTGTGTGTGTAAGTGCCCGTAGCTGGCGTGTGTGTGTAATGTGCCGAGTGAGCCGGTGTGTGTAATGTGCCTGTAGCTGAGTGTGTGTGTAACGTGCCTGAGCTGGCCGTGTGTGTTCGTGCCTGTAGTGAGCCTGTTGTTAACGTGCCCGTACTGAGCCGTGTTGTGTAAGTGCCCGTGGCTGGCTGTTGTGTAATGTGCGTTAGTGGCTGTGTGGTGTAAGTGCCGTAGCTGAGCGTGTTGTGTAAAGTGCCTGTAGTGAGCCCTGGTGTGTAATGGCTGTAGTGGGCCCTGTGTGGTAAAGTTAGTAGCGAGCGTGTGTGGTAATGGTTGTACTGAGCCGTGTGTGTAATGTGCCTGGGCTGAGCCTGTGGGTGTAATGATACATGCCAACCTCCCCCTTTTGGCAGGGGGGCCCGTAATGGGGGGCCCCCCCCGGCAGAGTTGGGTTTTTTCCCACCCCCCCAGCAGGCAGCGGGGGGAACCCGGGGGCAAGAGTACGCTGCCGCGTACTTGCGCCGCCGGACCCCTCTACAGGCGGGTGAAGCGGGGCCTCACCCCCCCCGGCGCCCTTTACTGACTTTTTTCGGCCGCAAACCGACAGTCATTCATAGTACAGGGGGAGGCAGGGGGGATGTTCCCCCCCTCCCTTTTCCCCCCCATGTAGGCGCCGGTGCGCTGTAATACACCTTAGTGTCGCAAGGGGAATGACGCCGGCTGCCTCCTCCCCCGTGAGTGAGGGGCTATCAGTCGGCGGGGATGTCCCCAGCTGCAGGAGCCCGGTGGGTAAGTGGCTTTTATTTTTATTTTTATTAGTTATAGGGGTCAACTACCGGGGAAAGAGGGGGCATATGGCTACAATGGGGGGTCTACTGGAACAGAGGGGGCATAACGGTCAATGGGGGGTCTACCCGGCAAAAGGGGGGGCACTACCTGGTACAATGGGGGGAAATGGTAACAAAGGGGGACTACCTGGCTACAATGAGGGGGTTACCTGGCAAAAGAGGGGCACTACCCGGTACAAAGGGGGGGTTACTGGCAACAGGGGGGCACTATGGCTACAATTTGGGCACTACCTGGCTAAAATGGGGGCATTATGGCAAAAAAAGGGGGGGCATCTACCCGGCAACAGGAGGCACTACTGGCTAACAAAGGGGGATTCCCGGCAACAAAGGGGGATCACTGGCAACAAGGGTGCATCTACTGGCTTTAACAAAGGGGGGCATTCCTGGCTAACAAAGGGGGGGGATCACTGGTAAGAGGGGGCATCTATGGCTACAAGGGGGGGTCTACCTGCCTTAAGGTGCACTACCTGGTTATGGGGGGAACCTGGCTAAAGGGCTTTTACTGGCTTTTTCCCCAAAACCCTTATGCAGTTAGGTGGAGTGGGTTGGCTTTTTTAAGGGGGGTGGACATGACACGAAAGGGGTGTCCCTGAAATTTTGCCGCCGGGCCCGGCAGGGCCCTCTAAATCTCCTATTTTTCGTTTTTTAAAAGTTGGCAACTATGGGTAATGGTGTGTAGTGAGCGTGTGTGTGTAATTTTGTGTAGTGAGCCTGGGGTGTGAATGGTTAGCTGAGCCGTGGGGTGTAAGTGTGTCTGAGCCCGTGCGTGTTTTAATGTGTGTGTGCTAGCCGTGCGTGTGTAATGTGTGTGAGCGGCCGTGCGTGTGTAGTGCCCTGTAGCTACCGTGTGTGTGTAATTTTCCCGTGCGAGCCTTTTTGGGGTGTATTGCCCGTAGCTAGCCGTGTGTGTGTAATGTGCCCGTAGTGACGTGTGGTGTAATGTGCCCGTAGCTGACCGTGTGTGTGTAAGGTGTAGCTGGGGCGGTTTGAAAAAATCCCCGTGCTGAGCCGTGCGTGTTTTAAGTGCCCCGGGACTGAGCCGTGTGTGTGTAAAGACCCGTAAACTGAGCCCTGTGTGTGTAACGTGCCCCGTAGTGAGCCGTGGTTGTAATGTGCTGTAGCTGAGGTGTGGGTGTAAATTTCCTTGCTGAGCCGTGTGTGTTAATTTCCCGTACTGAGCCGTTGTGTGTAAGTGCGTATGAGCCGTGGGTGTAACGTGCCGTACGAGCCGGTTTTTGTGGTAAAGTGCCCGGGCTGAGCCCTGTGTGTAATGTGTGTAGCTGACCGTGGTTGTAAAAGTGTTTGTAGCTGAGCCGTGTGTGTGTAATGTGTCTGTAGCTGAGCCGTTTTTGTTGTAATTGCCTGTAGCTGAGCCTATGTGTGTAATGTTCTGTAGCTGAGCCTTGTGTGTGTAACGTGCGGTAGCGAGCCCTGTGTGGGGTGTAGTGACCCTGTGTGTGTAACGTGCCTGTCTGACCGTGTGTGTGTAAAGTGCCTGTAGTGACGGGCCCCGTGTGTGTGTGCTTACCCTGTGTGGGGTAACGTGCCTGTGGAGCCCTGTGTGTGTAACGGCCCGTAGTGAGCCCCTGTGTGTGTTTTGTGCCGTAGTGAGCGTTTGTGTGTAAAAGTGCCTGTAGTGAGCTGTGGGGTTAAGTGCCCGTAGCTGAGCCGTGTGTGTAAGTGCCCGTCTGAGCCCTGGGTGTTAACGGGCCTGTGTGAGCCGTGTGTGTGTAAAGTGCCTGGGGTGAGCTGTGTGTTTTTTAAAGTGCGTTAGTGGCTGGTTTTGTGTAATGTGCCCGTAGCTGAGCCGTGTGTGTGTAACGTGCCCGTGCTGGCGGGGGTGGTGTAATGTGCCTGTAGTGAGCCCTGTGTGTGTAACGTGCCGTAGCGAGCCGTGTGGGTAATGTGCCTTTTGCTGAGCCGTGTGTCTGTAATGTGTCTGTACTGAGCGTGTGTGTGTAATGTGCTGTAGCTGAGGGGTGTAGTGTGCCCGTAGCGAGCCCTTGTGTGTAATGTGTCGTACTGAGCCGTGTGTGGTGTTTAAAGTGCGTGTAGCTGAGCCGTGTGTTGTGTTGTGACCCTGTGTGTGTAAGTGCCTTGCTGGCCCGTGTGTGTGAATTTGCCTGTAGCTGGCCGTGTTGTTGTTAGCTGAGCCCTGTTTTGTTTTAAACGTGCCTGTGCTGAGCCGTGTGTGTGTAAAGTGCCTGTGCTGAGCCGTGTTGTTAATGTGCCCGAGCTGGCGTGTGTGTGTAATGTCGGGAGCTGAGTGTGTGGTAACGTGGTAGTGACCGTGTGTGTAAAGTCCTGTAGCGAGCCTGTGTGTAAAGTGCCTGTAGCTGGCCGTGTGTGTGTAATGTGCCCGTGGCTGAGCTGTGGTGTAATGTGGGGATAGTAGCTGTGTGTGTGTAATGGCCTGTTGAGCCGTGTGGTTTTAACGTGCCCGTAGCTGACCGGTTTTTGTTAAAGTGCCTGTAGCGAGCGTGGGTTAAGGCACGTAGCTGGCCGTGTGTGTGTAATGTGTCTGTAGCTGGCGTGTGTGTGTAAGGGCCGTGGCGAGCCCGGGGTGTGTAACATACCCAAATTTTCCCCCTTTTGGGAGGGGGGTCCCGCTAATGGGGGTCCCCCCCCGGGAGAGTTGGGATTTCTCCCACCCCAGAGGCGCGGGGGGCCCGGCGCCCAAAAGTAGCGCTGCCGCGTACTCTGGGCCGCCCGGGCCGGTCCTAAGGGGGGAAACGGCCGCTCACCGCCGGCGACTTTCCTGATTTTGCGGCCGCGCCGCACAGCATTCAGTGTACAGGGAGGAGGAGGAGGGACGTTCCCCCCTCCCTTCCCCCCTTATGTACGGCGCCCTTTCGCGTGTACATACACCTTTTGTGTCCAGAGGGAATTTACGCGCCGGGGCATCATCCCCTGGAGCTGGACTATCGTCGGCCGGGGATGTCCGGGGCGCAGGACCTGGGGAGGTAAATGGGTTTTTATTTTATTTTTATTAGTTATAGGGGGTCAACTACCTGGAACAGGGGGGCACACCTGGCTACAATGGGGGGTCTCCTGGCAACAGAGGGGGGGATCCTGGTACAATGGGGGGTTACTGGCAACAGAGGGGGCACCCTGGTACAATGGGGGGGAACTGGCTAACAAAGGGGGCATTACCCGGCTACAATGAGGGGGTCTACCCGGCAAAGAGGGGGCATACCTGGGTACAATTGGGGGGGGCTACCTGGCAACAGGGGGGCACTACCTGGGTACAATTTTTGGGCCTACCTGGCTAACAATGGGGGCATCTTGGGTAAAAAAGGGGCATCTACCCGGCAAAAAAGAGAGGCACTACCCGGCTACAAAGGGGGGATCACCTGGCAAAAAAAGGTGGATCTACCTGGAAAAAATGGGGTTTATCCCGGGGTAACAAAGGGGGGGCATCTACCCGGCTAACAAAAGGGGGGGGGGATCCCTGGCTACCGAGGGGGCACACCCGGCTCAAGGGGGGTTACTGCCTGTAGGGGCATACCCGGTTTGGGGGGGCTCTACCTTATAAGGGCATTACCCGGTTTCTTCCAAACCGTTATGCAGTTGGGGGGTGGGGTGGCTTTTTGAAGGGGGGGTGGCACCTGGGCCGGGGGGTCCCTGCAAATTTATCCGCGGCGCCAGGCACGCCCCCTCTAAATCCCTTTATTTTTCGATTTTAAAAGTTGGCAACTATGGTGTAAATGTGTGTTTAGCTGAGCCTGTGTGTTTAATGTGTGTACTGAGCCGTGGGTGTAAGGTGTAGCTAGCCGGGGGTGTGAATGTGTGTAGCTGAGGGTGGTGTGTAATGTGTGTGAGCTGAGCGTGCTGTGTAATGTTGTGTAGCTGAGCTGCGTGTGTAATGTGCCCCAGCGAGCCCTGTGTGTGAAAGTGCCTGTAGCTGAGCCGTGGGGTGTGTAATGTGCCTGTAGCTGAGCCGTGTGTGTGTAATGTGCTGTAGCTGGGCGGGTTTTGTGTAATGTGCCCGTAGCGAGCCGTGTGTGTGTAAAAGTGCCTGTATGGCCCTGGTTGTGTAACTGCCTGTAGCTGAGCCGTGGTGTGTAATGTGTGTAGTGAGCCGTGTGTGTGTAACTACCGTAGCTGACCGTGTGTGTGTAACGTGCCCGTACTGAGCCGTGCGTTGTAATGGCCGTGCTGAGCCGTGTGTGGTAATGTGCCCGTAAACGAGCGGTGTGTGTAATGGCCTGTAGCTGGCCGTGTGGTGTAACGTGCCTGTAGCTGAGCCGTGTGTGTTTTAACGTGCCGTGCTGAGCCGGGTGTTGTTGTAAATGGTTGTAGCTGAGCCCTGTGTGTGATGTGCCTGTAGCTAGCCGTATGTGTGGGAATGTGTTGAGCTGAGCCGTTGTGTGGGAAGTGGTGTAGTGAGCCTGTGTGTGTGTAGCTGAGCCCTGTGTGTGTAAAAGTGCCCTTTGCTGAGCCGGTTTTGGTTTTAATGGGTGCGAGCCGTGTGTGTGTGTAGCTGAGCCTGTTGGTAAGTGCTGTAGCTGAGCGTGTGTGTGTAAGTGCCGTAAACGAGCCGTGTTGTGTAAAAGTCCCGTAGCTGGCCGTGTGTTGTAATGTGCCCGTAGTGAGCTGTGGGTGTAACGTGCCTGTAGCTGAGCGGGGTGTAAAGTGCCGTACTGAGCCGTGTGGTAACGTGCCTGTAGCTGGCGGGGTTTTTGTGGTAATTTTGCCTGTGGCTGAGTGTGTGTGTAAATTTCGTATAGCTGAGCTGTGGGGTGTGTAATGTGTGTACTGAGCCGTGTGGGTGTAACGTGCCTGTAGTGAGCCGTGTGTGTGAAGTGCCTGTAGCTTTAGGTTGTGTTTTAACGGCACGTTTGCTGGCCGGGTGTTGTTAATGTGCCTGTTAGCTGGCCGTGTGTCTGTAAAAGTGTCTGTAGCTGAGTTGGGTGTAAGGCGTGTAGCTGAGCCGTTTGGGGGGTGAGTTGCCCGTAGCTGACCCCATGTGTGTAATGTGTCGTAGGAGGGGGTGTGTGTAACGTGGTTGTATGACCGTGTGTGTGTGTAGCGGCCCCTGTGTGTGTAAGTGCCTGTAGCGAGCCCTGTGTGTGTAATGTGCCCGGGTGAGCCGTGTGTGTGTGTAGTGAGCCCTTTGTTGTGTAACGTGCCTGTAGCTGAGGTGTGGTTTTTTAAGGTGTAGCTGAGGGGTGTTGTAAAGTGCCTGTAGCGAGCCGTGGTGTGTAATTTCCTGTAGCTGAGCTGTGTGTGTAAAGGCCCGTGTGAGCCGTGTGTGTAACGTGCCCGTACTGAGCCGTGGTGTAACGTGCCCTGTAGTGAGCCGTGTGTTGGGGATGTGCCCTTGGCCCGGGTTGGTTAATGTGCGTATAGCTGAGCTGTGGGGGTGTGTAATGTGCCTTTTAGCTGAGCCCGTGTGTGTGTAACGGCCTGAGCTGAGCGTGTGTGTGTAATGTGCCCGTAGCTGGCCGGTGGTGTAAGTGCACAGCTGACCTTTTGTGTGTAATGTGTTGTAGCTGAGGTGTGTGTGTAATGTGTCTTTAGTGAGCCGTGGTGTGTTTTTGCCTTGGGTGAGGGCCCTGTGTGTTAAGCTACATGCCAAACATCCCGCTTTTCGGGGGGTCCCGCTAAAGGGGGTCCCCTCCCCGGGGAGTTGGCATTTTCCCACCGCCAGCAGGCAGCGGGGGGGGCCCGGGCAAGAGTAGCGCTGCCGCGTACTCTGGCGCCGCCGGGCCGCTCCTACAGGCGGGTGAAGGGCCGCTCCCCCCGGCGCTTTCATGATTTTGCGGGCCCGCAGCCGCACAGTCTTCAGTGTAAGGGGGGGGGCAGGGGGGTCTTCCCCTCCCCCCTTCTCCCCCTGTAGTACGGCCCGGGCCGTGTACATACACCTTTGGCGCAGAGGGAAGTGCGCGCGGCTGCACCACTCCCCCCGTGACGCTGAGACTACTCAGTCGGCCCGGGGGATGTCCGGGGGCTGAGGGGCCGGTGAGGTAAGTGGCTTTTTTTTATTTTATTTTTATTTGTTATAGGGGGGCAACTACCTGGCAACAGAGGGGGGACTACCTGGCTACAATGGGGGGTCTACCTGGCAACAGAGGGGGCACTATGGTACAATGGGGGGGGTTTCCTCAAAAAGGGGGGAACCCGGTACAATGGGGGCACTACCCGGCTAAAAAGGGGGATCTACCCGGCTACAATGAGGGGGTTACCCGGGAACAGAGGGGGGGACTACCTGGGTACAATGGGGGGGTCTACCCGGCAACAAGGGGGGGAATACCCGGTACAATTTGGGCACTACCTGGCTAACAATGGGGGATTATGGTAAAAAGGGGGCATCTACCTGGCAAAGGAGGCACACTGGCTAACAAAGGGGGGCACTACCTGGCAACAAAGGGGGTTACCCGGCAACAATGGGTGATCTACCCGGTAACAAAGGGGGGGCCTACCGGGGTATAAAAGGGGGGCATTACCTGGCTACGAGGGGCATTCCTGGCACAAGGGGGGACTACCCGCCCCGTAAGTGCACTACCTGGTTTGGGGGTATACCCTGGCTTTAAAGGGATTACCGGCTTTCTTCCCAAAACCCTTATGCAGTTGGTGGAGTGGGGTGTGGCTTTTTTTAAGGGGGGTGGACCCTGACCGATGGGCGTGTCCATGCAAATTTATGCGCGGGACAGGCCGCCCCCCTCTTAATCTCTGATTTTTCGTTTCAAATTGGCAACTATGGTGTAATGTGTTTGGGAGCTGAGCCCTTTTGTGTGTAATGTGTTAGCGAGCCCGGGTGTGTAATGTGTGTTTTGCTGAGCCGGGTGGTAATGTGTGTACTGAGGCCGTGCGTGTGTAATGTGTGTGTAGCTGAGCCCTGGTTGTAAAGTGTGTGTGTAGCCGGCGTGTGTAATGTGCCCGTAGCTGACCCTGTGTGGTAATGTGCCCGTGCTGAGCCCTGTTGTGTAATGTGCCCCGTAGCGAGCCCTGTGTGTGTAAAGTGCCTGCAGTGAGGTTGTGTTAATGTCCTGTAGCGAGCCGTGTGTGGAAGTGCCTGTAGCTGGCCGTGTGTGTGTAATGTGCCCGCAGCTGAGCTGTGTGTGTGTGTAATGTGCCCGCAGCTGAGCCGTGCGTGGTAACGTGCCCGTAGCTGGCGTGCTGTGTAAATACCTGTAGCTGACCGTTTGGGGGGTAACGGTTTTAGCTGAGCCCTGTGTTGGGTAACGGCCCGTAGCTGAGCCGTGTGTGTGTAATTTTGTGTGTGTGTTGTTCTTAGCAAGGTTGTGGTTAAAGTGGTTGCTAGCCTTTTTGCGGGACGTGTGTGGTAAGCCCGTAGCTGAGCCGGTGTGGTAACGTCCCGTAGCGAGCGTGGGTGTAAAGCCCGTGCGAGCCCTGGTGTGTAATGTGCCCGTAGCTGAGCCTTGGTGGTAATGTTCCTGTAGCTGAGCCCTGGTGGTAAGGCTGTAGCTGAGCCGTGTTTGTAATGTGCTTAGCTGAGCCGTGTGTGTTAAAGGGCCTGTAGTGAGCCCTGTGTTGTAAGTGCCTGTAGCTGAGCCGTGTGTGGTAATGCTGTAGTGAGCGGTGTGTGTGTAACGTGCTGTAGCTGAGCCGTGTTGTGTAACGTGTGAGCTGGCCGTGTGTGTGAAAAGGGCCCGTGCTGAGCCGTGTGGGTAAAACGGCCTGTTTGTGAAGGTTTTGTGTAAATTTTGAGTGTATTGAGCCGTGTGTATTGTGGGTAGCTGAGCCGTGTGTGTGTAATGTGGTGTACTGAGCCGTGTGTCTGTAAAGTGCGTTAGCTTTGGTGTGTGTGTGTAATGTGCGGTAGTTTAGCCTTTTTTGGTAATGTGCGTGTGCTGAGGTGTGTGTGTTTTTGTGTGTGAGCTGGGGGTGTTTTATGTGAGTGATCTGGCCCTGGTTTTTGTAAAGTGTAGTAGCTGAGCCGTGTGTGTGTAATATCGTTTTCTGGTGTGTGTGTGTGAGAGTTTTGGGTTTGTTGTGTAATGTGGTGTAGTTAGCTTTGTTTGTGTAATGTGGGTGTTTCTGTTTGAATGTGTGTGTTGGATTCCTGTACTAACCTTTCCCATTTCTTTGAATCCACTCTGCAGCAAAACAGCCCCACACTGTGCGCCACCCCCCGTATTTTCACAGTTGGGATGGGTTCTTAGGCTTCCAAACTTCTCCCTTTTTCTCCAAACCATAACGATGGTCATTGTGGCCAAACAGTTCAATTTTAGTTTTGTCAGACCACAGGACAAAGATGTAGGTCTTTGTTCTTGTGCATTTCCAAACATTAATCTGGCTTTTATATGTTTCTTTTGGAATAATGGCTTCTTCCAGGCAGAGTGGCCTTTCAGCCCATGTTCTTACAGGACTCGTTTCACTGTGGATAATGGCACAATCTTACAAGCCTCCTCCAGCATCTTCACAATTTCTGCCGTATCCTGCGCCACTTTCGGATGCGCCTAACATGAAGGGGTGTGTAATGAGCGCGGTGTGGGCATTCTGGGGCGGGACGCGGCGTGTTAGAAAACTCTGAGGCATGCATGATCGCGGCTCGGCAAAGTGAGGCACATTGCAGCGCTCGCCAGCTCCGACAAGCAGACCTGGTTGATTCTGGTCTAAATGATCCGGCGGAGGCGAAGTGAAGCGATAATGAAACATGCGAGGAAACATATAGATCGCAACAGAAATCTCGGCTCTCAGCGCCGTGCGGCATGGAGTATGATTCCAAAAAAAATCGCCTTTATTAGGTGTAAAACATTATCAGAAAAAGAGCTCAAACCTAATAAAAAAAAAATCAATTTCCAAAAATTCAGAACGACGCTACATAACAAATTTAGATATTGGAAATTGCCGGAAAATACAGTAATTCAAATTCTGTAAGCGCTTCTCATTGGTCGGCAGAAACCAGCCAATCAGAAAAAAAAATTAATTCAATAAATTCATTTTTATTTCTTTATTTTCATTACACCCATACTATTGATCATTGGCTAACGAAAATAAAGAACTAAAAATGAATTTATTGAATTAATTTTTTTTTTATGTTAACCCCATATTATTGTTCATTTTATATAGAGATCGGTACAACTTCGGGAGTCTTATCATTTGATTTCTGGCATGTACAGTTGTATTACAGATTGCATTAGAAAACCCATAAGAGCGTCGCTCGCTCTCCCATTGGTCCAAATAACCGCGCCTCTTTTAACTTAGCCAATCACAAACAGAGCTCTCTCTGCATTTCTTTTCCCCATAGAACTCTATGAGAAGGTAAACAGAACCTCAATGAGCAAAGTGACCAGCCATACAAATTCAATGTATGACGTTGAAATAGTACAAAAGGCATTTATTGATTATTCTAAAAGCAGCAAAAATAGGTATAAACCACAAAAACAAAGTGCAAAGAACCATGCTCCCAGTTGACGCGTTTCAGATCATCTGATCCTTAATCATAACAAGGGTAACACCTATGTGGCTCATATATATATATATATATATATATATATATATATATATATATATAGATATAGATATAGATATATATATATATATATATATAGGCTAAGCCTTAAAGGAAAGCATACATAGATATATGAATAAAAACAAAACACAGCACTCAATAATTTAAGATCAGGTCAGTTCTGTAATTCAGGCCAAACGGATATGCTGAATTCAGCATAAGGATCCAATATCCCTCTCTATTAAGAAGGGAGCGTTTGTTATCTCCCCCTCTTTTGGCTTTCATTGCTGATTCCAAACAGAACACTTTCAGATTCGTAAGGTCACCCTGATGTTCATGAAAGAAATGCTTAGAAACATTAGATACGGGGCGTGTCCTAGACATGGAGGAGTGAGTACGTGCTGTTCCTGAGCTCCTCGCAGCGCTGCTTACTTTGGCTGGCTCTAACCCTCCAACATGGGGAAATCCACAAAGAAGAAGGGGCTGCGGTCCTTCACCCGGTCCCCACCGCCCACGGGTGACTTTGGAGCTTTTTTTCATCCAGTACAGCCATCGACTCACCCGGACACCGCAGACCGCGGGACCTCACAAAAA
>JAODAL010065684.1:0-18116 GCA_025379985.1 Phyllomedusa bahiana
TCTCAATAGGGGGAAAAAGGCTCCGTTTTTGGGGCCCGGGGTTCGAGGGCCAAATGGGTGGGACCCAGAAGTCACCCCTCTCCCGGTGGTGCCCCATTCGGCTGTCACTAGCCGGAAATCAGCATGCTTGGGGCCCTTCTGCAAAAAGGGACCGAGGGGGGTCCTGTTTCCATCCCACTGTATACTGCCAGGTGCTTGCGGGTACTGCCCGTTTTTCCTCATCTCCATTCCTTCATCCAGCTGCTCCTGCTTTTTCCTCTTTTTCTCCGGGGTTAAAAAATCCACTCTTTTCACCGAAAAATCTTTGCTCAAATTCCCTCCTCCTCCCCCATTTCAGCCCCAGGGAATGTGGCCGCGAGATGTAGTGCCACGTCTCCAGCCCCCTCCCAAAAACGATTTTTCAGCATCTTTCCGGACATAAAGCAGGAATGTGTTATTTACCCCGTACCCCGGATGACAAAAAAACGGGGGCCCCCTCGAATGGCCTAAAACAAACGGCAGGTTCAGCATGATTCCACTGGCTCATAAAAAGTTCACGGGGGAGTACCCCTGTTCCCTGGATCATCCAAAAATCATTAAGGGCCTTTTCTCTATTCATAAAGTCGGTCCAACATGTGCAGGCGAATTAACGGGTGGAAACATTGCATATCAGATTTTGTTGGGGGGGGCTTTTTGCCGTGCAAACTTGAGGAGGTTTTTCCCTGGTTTTGTGGGAATGGAGAAGGCATCCCGGGGTTTCCGGGCCCATTTTCAAAATCTTTAAGATCGGTGGAAGACTTCGGGAACCTTTCCAACCAGATTAAACACATGCGCCATGCAGGGGCAGGGACCATCCCCCCTCGGTGAGGTGGACCCCATTTTCCTTCCCTTTGTCCGTCCCAGGGTTCAGATTTGCAGTTGGCGGGGGAAAAAGCCACACACGTTTTTCTTGCTGCTGACCGGAGCAGTTCCCCCCCGTTTTACTTTTTCGCTGAGGCAAGCAGGTTAAAAAACTGCGGGACACGCTGTGCCCTAACATGTGGTTGATGGAGAGTATTGTGGAGGCGGAATGGTGGGGTGGAGGAGGAGGATGCAGACATTGGCGGGGGAGCCGCATTTTGACCGTGGAGGAGAAAGGGGCGCCCCTTGTCCAAATTGTTGGTGTCCTGGGCGGGAAAATACATTCAGGACATATACTGGCCCGGGACCGTAGTTACAGCCCCCACGTCCCGCTGCACCTTGGAAAAACCCGATAAGAAAAGGATTTTTGCCCACCTTCTGTTCTAATATTTTTATGAAGTGCTGGTACGCCTTTTTGGAAAAGAAAATTACGGCTTGGGAAATCTCCATTTGGTCGGCACAAGCCATTAGTTTCTGAATGGTGCAGAGTCCACCTTTGGAAAGGGGGGATGCATACCAACAACTTGGACAAGCAGGTCAGCTACGCACCTTGGGGATGGTTGGACGCAACTTTGTCTCTTTGAAATCGCCTCGGGAAAAGGGGACTGCTGGCGCCATGAGTAGCGAAGAGCAGGAGATCTGGCCCCGGGAGATGATGGAAAAGAAAAAACACCCCCTTCTGCGAGGTGGTGGACCCCTTGATGGCTGCAATGGCCGTGCCAGGGGCCGTGTGCACTGCGGGGCAGGATGGACCAACACATCTGACCCACATTTTCCCGGGCCCACCGTATGGTGCGTGTTGTTCGCGGGGCCCGGGGGTCCCAAACGTTAGCCCCCGGCCCGTTTCACTTTTGCCCAGGTTTAATGTCCCCATTTTGGGTCTTGATGTCTTAGAAAAGAACTGCCACACCAAAGTAGTGATTTTACTGCCAACGCCCCGCACTGAAGACTAAAACCGCCGTCCCTCGTGGCCCCCGTGCCAATACTTCTTGGACCTGCAAAGGGGTTTTCACCGTGGCTGCTTGGTCCTGACCTCACACGCTGTAAAAAATGCTGACCCCCCCAACAACCCCCCTTGCTGGCTGCGCCGCTGCTGACGGCAAGCTGAAAGCCCTTTCGCCCGACGATATGAAGCCCCTTTCTTCACCGACTCCCAATTTTCGGTCGGTACATCATCTCTATTTGTGTTTCATCGTCATGCTGTTATTTCCGGCTTGGTATGCAAAAGTGACCCCTCCCAAAATGACCCCCATTTCCATCTCCACTCTATACTTTTTTTCCACCTACGCAAAAAACCGGGGGTTTTGGCCCCCTTTCTTCGCGCCCAAATAGCTGTGATGCCCTCCCCAAATTTTTTCATCCCGGGTATTAGTGGCGTGAGCCAGGACCACATAGTAATCTCTGGGTGAGGGGCTGGATGGGACAAAGGGGGTTAGGGGCACTGAGGGCCGCTGACCCGCTCCTGAGCCCCGCCAATAAGGGTTGTGTTGACGTTTTCCCCCCCAAAAACTTGGTGGGGTTTTCAATGTCATCTGGAGGGAAATGGATGACCCAGTCAACCAAACAAGAACCTTGGGTTGTGACAGACAGGCCTAGATGACACCGCAGTCTGGCTAACCCCAGTGACCCTGCTGCGACGTCCTCTTGCTGTGCTGTGCCTGGGCCCCCGTCCGGAAAGTTTGTGCCACTGCAACTCCAGGAAAGCCCGCCACCCTCTGTCTGACATATTTTGTTTAAAAGTCAGACCTGTTTTATGAGATATCTTTTAAAGATAAATCACACCCCCTATTTGATCCAAATGAAAACCCCCAACAAATTGGGTAACCCTTGGGTATAAATTGCGCTCCAAAATGGCCAGGGAAAAATTTACTTTATTTGGGGTTTTAAAAACATTGGGGACATGTATATCGGGCTTTTACGCCTGTTTTCTGCCCGTAACCCGCCCTCCCGGCCCCAATCCCCCCGTCGGGTGCAGGGATGCAGTGTTTGGGGAAATCCCTAAAGGTGGTACAGCGTTTTCCCACCAGGAGTAAAAAAAAAAATTAAAACTTAAGAGTTTATTTATCACCATAAAAATATGGTATATGCTTCAAATGAGTGGTTCCAAAACAAAAAAAAAAGTTTATGCTTTTTGAGTGCTAGCATCTTAGTCATACTATTTGTGCACTAATTATGTTAAATACCCCATACATAGATTAATAGATCCCGCTCACCTGTTAACTGAGCTCCGCAGTCCGCGACCACGATCCTCCAGCTTCCGGGACGCCGAGTGCCAGGGCAGAAGTAACAACACGACATGCGCAGAAGATCGGAAGGAGTGTGTTTCGGCTACTGGCAAAACCCGAGTCCCGCAAGCGCTATAGCAGTTAAACATATCAGAACAGATTGTCATAATATAAAACAAGGGGAGAGCAAGAGAAGAAGAAGAATAATAAAATACAGTATGTCTGTTGATACAAAGTCAAAACTGATCTGAGATCCCTGTACCATACATAATATATATAGATACTATAATGAAAATGCATATCATTTTTATAAATCCGGCAAGAAAGATATATTTGGGGGAAGGGGAATTTAATAGTGGAACATTAATTCTCTTTTTAAATTAAGCCCTTGTGGTATTTATTTCAGATTGCATTAGAAAACCCATAGGAGCGTCGCTCGCACTCCCATTGGTCCAAATAACCGCGCCTCTTTTAACTTAGCCAATCACAGAGCTCGCTCTGAATTTCTTTTCCCCCATAGAAAACTATGAGAAAGTAGCTCGCGCTCTGATTGGCTAAGCTGGACGAGCCCCCGCCGCTTCAACCAATCAGCTCTTTTCTGCCTTTTTACTGTATTTTGAACTGTCTCGCCTTTGAATATGATTGGTCAATATTTCCCCATAGGTTGAATGGGTCCCTGTCGCTCCTATTCGGATTGGTCAATTCTCCTCCATAGGTTAGAATGGGCTACTGTCGCTCCTATTGTGATTGGCTGGTTTATGCCGACCAGTCAGAATAGCTTAAACAATTTGAATTACTGTATTTCCCGGCAATTCTCTCTATTGCAATTCCTTATGTAGCGCTGGTCTCGGCAACAAACGCGTTCTTAGGGATTTAACTGATTTATTTTTATAGAAGGTTTCAGCGCTTTATCTGATGATGATGATTTACACTTAATAAAAAGGATTTTTTTATTAATACTCCATGCAGCACGGCGCTGAGCGTCGAGATTGCATTGCGCTGATCTCTCCATAGACTACAATGGGAGAAGTAGCTCGCTCTCTGATTGGCTGGGATAGCCAAGCCCCCGCTAGCTCAGCCAATCAGCTCTTTACTGCATTTTTACTGTCTTTTGAACTGTCTTTTGAACATTATTTCTCCTAATCTAATTACATCTAGGCCATCTCGTAATACATGGCTTAATCGAAAAGGTTTTTTTCGGTGCGGCACAAACCCATGTCGCACCTGTTGTTTTGTTCGTACAGGCACAACCTTTACTGATATACAAAATACTACAAATTACCATATCAAACATTATATGAACTGTAATTCGAATTATGTAGTCTATCTAGCAGAATGCACATTATGCAACCTTCAATATGTGGGCAGTACATCGAGAAAATTGAAGGTACGCTTCTTGGAGCATTTAAATGATATAACTAGTACCGCTACTAGAAATCGGTCCAACTTATCATACCACTTTAAAGAAATACAACGCTCTAACCCGAGTGGACTCCGTTTGTTGGGAATTGAGAAAATAAATAAATCTATCAGAGGAGGAGACACAAAACGCATCCTACACAATAGGGAAGCATTCTGGATATTCACATTGAACACCTCTGTAGTACAAAGGCTTAATTTAAAAAGAGAATTAATGTTCCACTATTAAATTCACTCTCCTCCATATATCTTTCTGTGCCGGATTTATCAAAATGATATGCATTTCATTATAGTATCTATATATATTATGTATGGTACAGGAATCTCAGATCAGTTTTGACTTTGTATCAACAGACATACTGTATTTTATTATTCTTCTTCTTCTCTTGCTCTCCCCTTGTTTTATATTATGACAATCTGTTCTGCTCTCCCGGAAGCCGGAGGATCGTGGTCGCGGACTGCGGAGCTCAATTAACAGGTGAGCGGGATCTATTAATCTATGTATGGGGAATATATGTAAGCATAATGTAGTGCACAAGATATGCTATGACTAAGGGTGCTTAGCACTCGAAACGCATCAGCTGTTTTTTTGCTTTGGAACCATCTCATTATGGAAGCATATACCAGTATTTTTATGGTGATATAATAAACATCATTAAGTTTTAATTTATTTTTGACTCGTGGTGGGAATCGCTGTACCAGCCTTCTATTGAATTTTGTTATTGAATCAAACGTCTACACTCCGGACGGGATACTTGCGAACCTGACAGGTGACATGGACATTGGTGGGTGAGCTGACTGCTTTTTCTTGCCATTATATATGCAGTGTTAGGCGCAGCGTTCGCCACTTTCAGCTGCGCCCCGCATGAAGGGGCGGGCAATGGGCGCGGTGTGGGCGCGGTGTAGGCGTTACGGGACGGGACGCGGCACGCTCGAAAACTCCGAGGCATGTACAATCGCGAGTCGGCAAAGTGCGGCGCAATGCAGCGCTCGGCAGCTCCGACAGTCAGACCTAGTTTATTTTGGTCTAAATGCTCCGGTGGCGGTGAAGTGAAGCAAGAACGGAACATGAGAGGAAACACAGAAGATCGCAAGAGAAATCTCGGCGCTCCGCTCCGTGCAGCATGGAGTATGATTCAAAAAAATCGCCAATATAAAGGCGGAAAACATTCTCAGAAAAGAGCTTAAACCTCAAAAAAAAAACTACATAAAAAAATCTCTTTCCAAAAATCAATAATTAGGATATTGGAAATTGCTGGGAAATACAGTAATTCAAATTCTGAAAGCTATTCTCATTGGTCGGCAGAAACCAGCCAATCAGAATAGGAGCGACAGTGAACCATTAAAACCTATGGAGAACTATTGACCAATCAGAATCAAAGGCGGGACAGTTCAAAATACAGTAAAAATGCAGAAAAGAGCTGATTGGTTGAGCTAGCGGGGGCTTGGCTATCTCGGCCAATCAGAATCGGAGCGACCGGGACCCATTATAGCCTATGGAGAAGTTTGAACCAATCAAAATCAAAGGCGGGACAGTTCAAAATACAGTAAAAAGGCAGAAAAGAGCTGATTGGTTGAGCTAGCGGGGGCTTGGCTATCCCAGCCAATCAGAGCGCGAGCTACTTCTCCCATTGTAGTCTATGGAGAGATGGGCGCAATGCAATCTCGGCGCTCAGCGCCGTGCGGCATGGAGTATGAAAAAAAAATCATTTTTATTAGTTGTAAAATATTCTCTGAAAAAGAGCTCAAACATTCTATAAACATAAATCAATTAAATCCCGAACAACGCGTTTGTCGCAGAGACCGGCGCTACATAAGGAATTGGGATATAGAGAAATGCCGGGAAATACAGTAATTCAAATTCTGTAATCGCTTCTCATTGGTCGGCAGAAGCCAGCCAATCAGAATAGGAGCGACAAAGACCAATTATTTCCTATGGAGAAGTTTTGACCAATCAAAATCAAAGGCGGGACAGTTCAAAAGACAGTAAAAATGCAGTAAAGAGCTGATTGGCTGAGCTAGCGGTGGCTTGGCTATCCCAGACAATCCGAGCGCGAGCTACTTCACCCATTGTAGTCTATGGAGAGATCAGCGCAATGCAATCTCGGCGCTCAGCGCCGTGCGGCATGGAGTATGAATAAAAAAATCATTTTTTATTAAGTGTAAAACATCATCAGATAAAGAGCTGAAACCTTCTCTAAAAATAAAGCAGTAAAATCCCTAACAACGCGTTTGTCGCCGAGACCGGCGCTACATAAGGAATTGCAATAGAGAGAATTGCCGGGAAATACAGTAATTCAAATTGTTTAAGCTATTCTCATTGATCGGCATAAACCAGCCAATCAGAATAGGAGCGACAGTAGCCCATTCTAACCTATGGAGGAGAATTGACCAATCCGAAGAGCAGCGACAGGGATCCTTGCTACCCTATGGAGAAATATTGACCAATCATATTCAATGGCGGAACAGTTCAAAATACAATAAACAGGCTGAAACGAGCTGACTGGTTGAAGCGTCGGGGGCTCGTCCAGCTTAGCCAATCAGAGCGCAAGCTACTTTCTCATAGAGTTCCATGGGGAAAAGAAATTCAGAGCGAGTTCTGTGATTGGCTACGTTAAAAGAGGCGCGGTTATTTGGACCAATGGGAGAGCGAGCGAAGCTCCTATGGGTTTTCTAATGCAATCTGAAATAAAACTGTACATGGCTAATTGCTTCTTTGGCGGTGAAAAAGAAGGTTTCTTTTATTGACCACAACAGCAGAACAATGTTTAATTAACTTGTGGATCTAAACTGCGCCAAAGAAATGAGCAAACAAAAATTACCAGCTTTGTAGCGTGTTACAATGGCGTGTATTTTACGGTAACAACAAGAGAAAAACTTGTAATTAACCTTCGGTTATGAATTATGCTACAGGAAAAATTTCTTTTTTGGCGGTGAAAAAGAAAGTTTCTTTTAGTGACCACAACAGCAGAACAATACTTAATTAACCCCTGGATGTAAATTGCGCAAAATAATTGAGCAATCCAAAAACTACCGGCTTTGTAGCGTGTTACAATGTGTGTATTTTACGGTACACAACAAGAGAAAAACTTGTAATTAACCTTCGGTTATGAATTATGCTACAGGAAAAATGTCTTTTTTGGCGGTGAAAAAGACGGTTTCTTTTATTGACCTCAAAAGCAGAACAACGCTTAATTAACCCCTGGATGTAAATTGCGCAAAAGAATTGAGCAACCAAAAACTACCAGCTTTATTGTGTGTTACAATGGCGTGTATTTTACGGTACACAACAAGAGAAAAACTTGTAATTAACCTTCGGTTATGAATTATGCTACAGGAAAAATGTCTTTTTTGGCGGTGAAAAAGATGGTTTCTTTTAGTGACCACAACAGCAGAACAACGCTTAATTAACCCCTGGATGTAAATTGTGCAAAAGAATTGAGCAACCAAAAATGAAGTGGTATTTGGATTGTAAAAACGCTGTTTCTTTAAATGAATACAAAAGGAACTGGCTTAGATCCCCCTTGGATATTCAATGTGCTGTGAACAGATAGCATTATAATGTATATGCAGCTGCATTGGACGCACACTGGACTTCAGTTCCAATACCCCACAAAATCAGAATTAGAACGTTAAGAGAAGCAGTCTCTGAGACAAGCTGTGACACCTCCCAAAAATCGCTGTATAAAAATGAGTTCTTTAGTAAGAGATATCATAAGCAGCCGTGGCAGCACCTTCCCTAATCAGTACAGTGAGAGCGGTATGAGCTCCCAGCGTCGCGCCCGGACTTATATAGTACGGTGACGTCACATAATCCCGCCGGTCTCTGATTGGCTTCATCTCTGCATATGTCATGCAGGCTATGCCCTTCTTCCTCCCAGAGTTCTTTGCCCCACGTAACGCCATGTGCTCGCAGCCATTTTATCAATCAAAAGCACACTTCATTCACGCGAAGTCCCCCAAACTTCTACTTCGTTCAGAACCGAAGTTTTCCTGAAATTCTAAACGAATTCCACTTCGTTAGAATCAATTCGCCCATCTCTAATCTCTGCCTTAATCTCTAAATACCTCCCCTCACGCAACCTCCGCTCCTCACAGGACCTTCTCCTCCGCTCTCCTCTTATCACCTCCTCACATAACCGTCTCCAAGACTTCTCTCGTGCTTCCCCCACACTTTGGAACTCACTGCCCCAACACCTTAGACTCTCCCCCTCTCTCACCAGCTTCAAACGTAACCTGAAAACCTACATCTTCAGGATTGCCTATAACCAACATTAACCGTGTTGCACTGCTCTGCCCCACAAACATGTCTTCCCCTCACCTTCTGGCTTTTCACCCCTTCCCTGTAGATTGTAAGCCCTAACGGGCAGGGACCTCTCTCCTTCTGTACCACTTGTTAGTCACTTATTGTCCCTTTGTAATTGTTTGACCAATGTTATTTATGTACCCTGCTGAAATGTACAGCGCCTTGGAATCAAGGGCGCTCCAAAATAAATGATAATAATAATAATAATAATAATAATAATAATAATAATAATAATAATAAGGGTTTTATTCAGTCTCTTTATGGTGGATATATGTGGTCATTATGTAGTGGTATTATTTGGTCTTTGTGCACAGGTAGATGGGCATACAAGGCCCCATGTAGGTTGGTGGGTAGATAGGGAAGGCCCAATGTAGGAGGCAGACAGGCAAGGCCCGAGGTAGGTAAATAAGACCATAGGTAGGTAGGCAAAGCCTTGTAGGTACACACCCCCCATCTTAAATAGTGCCCCTTTTTCGTGTAGGATCCTGCCCCTCCTCACCCACTGCACCCAGGGATGTCAGGTCGTATAATAGTACTTCAGCGCCACAAATATACAGTATATATAAAGCAAAGAAAGGATACTTGCTAGCTCTCCCTGGAGTCCAGGAGAACTCCCCTATTTGCAGGAGTCTCCCAGAAATTTGCAGAGAGTTGGTAAGTATGCTCTTACATATAAACTTATGTTTTAGATTTGTAGTGAGTAATCAGTGCAGGAGGCTGAAGTTTCTTAAGTTTACTTGTACTGTTGATTAATGGAAAGAAAATAACTAATAATTACTCTTCAAAGGGCATCCTCATTCCATTGATTAGCTTTTTAGTATGTAGGTAAAGATAAATAAAAACAATTATCAAATACATTGCTGTTCTGATTTTGCTTCTCTTTAGAGTTAGGAGCAGATCTTATCTCCTTTCTGCACAAGTTTCCCTAGTTACCTGCCACCTCTCTGTGCTCTTACAGGCTGAGTTATTGGCCATGATGGTGACCTCCATCCCTGCTGTGTTTCTTATCTTGAAATACCGGATCTCATTTACATTACTTACTGACAAGTTTTTACCCTTTACAGATCTGTAGCCTTGTGCACTACAGGTTATAAACCTCCAGAACTTATGTCACTTTTACAGGATTAGCTAAGAAGAGCAGAGATGATATGCTAATTCACTACTGTAAACCTACTCACAGCCTAACTAGGAAGTGTGAATCTGAAGCTGACAGTGGCTTTGTAAAATGACATGGTGAGACAACCCCTTTAGGTCCCAGAGAGTAAAGTATTTAAATGTAAGATAACAGCTACATGGCAAGTCATCTTTATGGCCTAACTGAATTTCTTTCAAAGCATAAAATATTTTAAAAACATCATATTCTGCTGTAAAAGTTTATAGCATAAATAGAAAACAAATATTAAGCTAGAAAAATCTCTGTTACTCTCCATATAGAAGATGATCCCATCTATTAATGAAAATTGACACAGTTTTAGTTTAGTGTGATTTAAATGTCAAGAGATGCATAAACCTAACTCACTGTGTAATGATCTTTGAGCAGTTATCTGATCATAAATATACTTCTGAGGATATAAAAGTTAATGGACGAAAATATATCTCTCTGCTGCAGTTGTCTGCTTTTAATGTCCATTGTGATCATTATCTGCCATGTGCAAAGTAAGCATGCAGTAGTTTAAGGGACTATAAGATTCAGAAATATGTCTCTCGGCAAATACAGTATCATCTGTTACTCCACTTTAGTAATCCCATTGCACCCACCCTTAGAATTGTAAAACTTAAGGACATATGACAACATACACATAATGTAATGTTTATTGAGAATTTTGCGGTTACATCATAATCACATTTTCGATTCAATGCATGCAGCTCTGGAAAAAATTAAGAGACCACTACACAGTTTTCTAAAAATCAGCATCTCTACATGTCTGACAGCCATTCCATTCCAGTGTCAGTTGAATTCCAAACAAAGTCCACCTCATTCTACTTAATGTGCTTCTGATTAGGTGATCACCTGAACCAATTCTTATTTAATGAAGGAAAGTATAAGAAACACTGCTGTGGTCTTCACAATCCACTTGCAATAGGACAAGCTGGATGGCAAAACAAGTGCTAGAAATAGGACAAAAGGAATTTGAATGAAAAAATTACTTTTACCATGCCAAAGGATTTGAAAAGAAAACTTTCCTGACTTAAAACATTAGTCCTATTGTTTCTAAAGAAATATGAACTTGTTTTCTTTGCATTATCTGAGGTCTGACAGCTTTGCTTCTTTTTTATTATTTTGAAGATTTCTCACTTACTCCAAATAAATACAATTTTTTTTGCTTTGAATTTCGGAGACATGTTGTCAGTAGTTTATAAAATAAAATAACAATGTACATTTTTCTCAACTACCATTGAAGAGAAAAATCAGAGAAACTGAAAATTTTGCAGTGGTCTCTTAATTTTTTCCAGAGCTGTATAATCATGATAAGCACCTAATCAAATTATCTGAGAGATTTTTGTCTATCACTTTATCTTTGATTATAGATATAAGCTAAATTATCTTCCAGGAAATGACATTACCCCAGGTTTCTTGAAGAGAAGTTAGTAATTAGAGTTCTTTAGGTTTCCAACATGTGTGTGTAGCATTTAATTTAAATGGAAATCAACCTTTAAACAAATTTTGCACAAATCAATAGCGTAAGTTAATATCAAAACTTTTTCTAATTATCATTCCTCTCCCCCTCTTAAACTCACCATTCACCATCAAAATAACTGCTCATCTGGAGATGGATTAACAAACTGAAGTATCAGGTTTATGCCTTCCATAGACATCTATGAAGACAGGAGGAGGAAACATCCTGAGAGAGACAAAGACAGAAAGAGACATGGTTAAAACTTTTAAGTGTTTTGCTTTATTCCAATCACAGCTTGCAGTGCTAAATAATGCCTCCATGCTGCTATAGAGATTTCACTTTATCAAAGGAATTTGTATGTATTTGGTATAGATGTATGATAGTCATGGCACTGTATAGAAATGTTAAACAGTTAACTATATGAAAATATTATTTGGTTAAATATAGAGTTTATGCAGGCATTGTATGTCAAGGTTGTTTGTACACTGTATTAAAATGTACCATACAGGGGGTAGGAGAGCGGGGATCTGCACCTACAACATCTTTTTCCACCACTTTATGTAGGTTGTGAGACATTAATAAAATGACAGTTCCTGTTCAGACACACTTGGTATTGAAAGTGAATAATCCTGTAAATGAGCAAGTGGCAAAACTGAGATCCATTGCCACTGAGCAAGCACTTGCGGGGTAGATGCAGGGGAGGATGGCAGCATGCAGGTGCAGGGAAATGAGACAGCTAGCTGGGTGAGGGTCAGAAAGAAGGTTAGAGGGAAAAATGTCAGGGAGGCCTTATCTGGCACACCACAACAAATTTGCAAGATTGGGGGGTGAGGGGGATGTCAGTTCAGAAATAGCGCTGCTTCAGCAAGACACTACCCCTGTCTGCTTCAGTAAGGTGGGGAGTAGTAGTGCAGAACAGGTTAGACAAGTGCTCATAGTTGGGGACTCCATTACTAGATGAACAGACAGGGCAATCTGTCACTATGACCTGGATCATCAAACAGTATGTTGTTTACCTGGGGCCTGAGTTCGACATATCGTGGATCAGGTTTGCAGATTGCTTGGTGGGGCTGGTGAGAATCCAGCTGTTATGGTCCACATTGGCACCAATGACAAAGTTAGAGATAGGTGGAGTGTCCTTAACCCCTTAAGGACCCGGTGGTTTTTTTTGTTGACATGTTCATTTTTCCCTCCTAGCCTTCCCAGAGCCATAACCTTTTTATTTTTCAACCTACATAGACCTATGAGGGCTTTTATTTTGCGGGACAAGATGTACTTTCTAATGGTGTTATTCACTGTACTATAGAATATACTGGGAAACTGCAAAAAAATTCCAAGAGGGACAAATTGTGAAAAAAAAACGTATTTTCGTCATGTTTCTGGGTGTTTTGCTTTTACGGTGTTCAGTCTTCGGTAAATATAATGTGTTCTCTGTATTCTACAGGTTGATACACATCCGGAAATACCAAACATATAGGGTTTCTGTTATGTTTTGGTACCGTAAAAAAAATTCCAAACATTTTCTATTTTTGAAATTTTTAGCCATGGCGCCATTTTGTGCGACCAATAACTTTTTTGTACTAGCACCTACGGATGTCAGTGAGGGTGCATTTTTTACGGGCTGATGTGTACTTTTTATCGCTAGCAGTTTGGAATACATGCGACTTTTTTGATCACTTTAAATTTTTATAGATCTGATTTTTTCAGACATGGCTATACCAAATATGTGTAACTTTTTTATTATTTTAATGATTTTATTTGTAAAACGGGGAAAGGGACATGGCAATGACGGGAGCCTTACACAGGGCTCCCCACTGCTGTGTCCGGGTGTCAGATTGCTGCAGCTATGCTGTGGCGATGCCGATCACCCTGACGATTGGTGCAGGGCATTGATCGTCATTCATTCAGACGCCATGGCCATCTTTGCCACGGTGTCTGGCGGGTTAAACAGCACCAGCGGGCAACGCCACCCGCCAGCACTGTTACTGCCTGTGCGATCTCCCTGCAAAGCCCTTAGCAGCCCTGGGACGTACTCATACGTCCAGGATTGTTAAGGGGTTAAAAAGTATTTTAGGGACTTAGGCCAAAAGCTCAAGGCAATTATCTCCATGATAGTATTTTCAAAAATACTACCTGTACCACACCAGAGAGGCAGAGGGAGTTTAGAGAGTTGAATAAGTGGCTCCAAAATTGGTATGATAAGGAGGGATTTGGGTTTTTGGAGAACTGGGCTGACTTCTGTCTTGACTGCAGACTCTGTGTTAGGGACATGCTGTCCCTAAATAGGGAGGATGCAGCTGTATTGGGGGACAGAATGGCCAGGAAGTTGGAGGAGTATTTAAACTAGGGACTGGGGGAATCAGAATTACTGATTGCTAAAGAAAACCATGACATAGTAGATATAACTGAGTCATGGCTGGATGAGAGATATGACTGTGGCGGTTAACTTACAGGGTTACTGTTAATTTAGAAGAAATGGAAAAAATCAGAAGGTGGGAGGTGTATGTCTTTATATAAAATTATGACTGAAGGCAACACTACAGTAAGATATAGATATAGATACATGAAATGAACATGTGGAGTCATTATGGGTAGATATACATGGGGTAATAACAATAATAAAATTCTATTGGGGTTCTATAGGCCACCAAATATAACAAAACCCATGGAAGAGGTACTCCTCAGACAAATAGACAGCTAATCACAATGAAGCTGTTATTATGGGCGGCTTCAACTACCCAGACATAAATTGGGAAACTGAAACTTGTGGCTCTCATTAAAAAAAAGTTTTTTGTCAATAATTAAAGATAAATACCTTTCCCAACTGCTGCAGGAACCAACTAGAGGAAGGGCCCTTTTGGATTTAATATTGACTAACAGATCTGACCAAGTAACAAAGGTTTAGGTTGGGAGGCACCTAGGAAATAGTGACCACAAAATTTTGTTGAGGAGCCACAAAAACTTTGAATTTCAGGAATTTCAGGCTAATTTTAATCTGCTTAGAGAGGCCCTAAACCACATTGACTGCAACAAGGTCTTCAAAAGTAAAAGAACATATAATATAACATAATAGGAGATTTTAAGAACATCTTAAAGGGATTTTCTCGCTACAAAGATCATATCACAAATGATGGGGACAGTAAAAATAAGCACTTTTGTAATTGGTTTGCATTACCTATGTCACTTAGTATAGCAGATCTGAACTAATCTGTGCATCTGTAGTTATTTCTGCAGCAGCTGGACGGGACACACCCCCTTTTCTGTGATTGGCTGACTAATATGTCATTCAGCCTGTTCAGACATGCCCCCTGGACGGGAAATGCCTCATGTGCTGTGATTGGCTTCCTGCACTCTGTTTTTACTCCTTTCTGAGCTGTGGAAAACAAAAGTGAAACAAACTACCTGAGAAGGCTGTGTGTGTACTATAAAGGCTGTCTCAGCTTCTCTTTATACTCATCTCCCAGTGATGATGTAAAGGATCGGGGCAATTACTGAGCCTGAGAACCATTGTTACTCTGTCAGGTCTATTAGTGAATACCAAGGGCGACATGTATGAATAGGGCTGCGCCAGAATTCTGGCCTCAAAAAGCTGCAGTAGACCAGTTCTATAGATGTATGAAGAGGGGCACTCCAAACTTTGGCGCAATAAGTGCCTCTGTACCGCGCCAAAGACACTTTCTAGCGCCAAAGTTTTGGGGCGTTCTGGTGGTGTATTGCACCACATTAGTAGAAGTAGACACATTTATGATTTTTTTACGCCAAAACATTTGTGCAGAACAGTTAGAACAGCCAGACAAAGTTAAGGGTGGTCTGCTTGAGCTTGAGTTATTGTATTGAGTGCACCTGTATGTATGAACTGCAAAAGAACAGGTTCATACATTCTGGTGCAGGTTATACTACCGTAAAGTGAATTAGTACTGGTCTATCAGTACATGTCGCCCTAAGTCTAGAAGGACCTTTCCTCTAGTCGCTTCTTGCACCATTTAGGAAAGGTAATTATCTTTAGTTATTGACAAAAACCTGTTTTCTTGCTGAGAGCTACAGGTTTCAGTTTCCCAATTAATGCCTGGGTAGTTAAAGTTGCCCATAATAACAACCTCATTCTGATTTGCCACCTCATCTATTTGCCTACGGAGTACATCTTCCATGTGTTCTGTTATATTTGGGGCCTATAGCAGACCCCTATTAGGATTATATTATTTTTATTACCTCCATGTATATTTACCCATAATGATTCCACATATTCATTTCCTGTATCTATATTTCCCTGCAGTGTTGGCTTCAGACACAATTTTACATAGAAACATACACCTCCACCCTTCGGGTGTTTATAATATATTCCAAATAAACTATAACCCTGTAAATTAACCACCCAGTCGTAGCTCTTGTCCAGCCATGTCTCAGTTATCCCCACTATGTCATATTTTTCTTCAGCAATTAATAATTCTAGTTAATTTATTTTGTTGCTGAGACACCTGGCATTGGTCAGCATGCAGTTTAGAGATTTTTCAGCTTTTATTCCTTTTTCTCTGTTCTTTTTAACTATTGCTACACCCCCTCCCTCCCCTCCACTCCTTGTTTCATTCCTAATTCTCAGCTGTCTGTCTTGCACACCCTCTTTGTAGTTAACCTCCCCCCTAGTCCCTAATTTAAATATTCCTCCAACTTCCTGGCCATTTTGTCCCCCAATACAGCCGCACCCTCTCCAGCATAGACTCTGTAGCCCAGACAGAAGTCAGCCTTGTTCTCCAAAAAATCAAATCCCTCTTTCCTACTACAATTTGTGAGCCACTTATTCACCTCTCTAATCTCCCGTTGCCTCTCTGGTGTGGCCCGTGGAACAGGTAATATTTCTGAAAATATTACCTTGGAGGTCCTTGCCTTGAGCTTTTGGCCTAAGTCCCTGAAATAGTTTTCAAGGACACTCCACCCACCTCTCTTTGTCATTGGTGCCAATGTGGACCATAACAGCTGGATTCTCACCAGCTCCACCAAGCAATCTGTCAACCTGATCCACGATATGTCAAACTCGGGCCCCAGGTAAACAACATACCCGGTATTTGTGACAGATTGCCGTGTCTGTTCCCCTAACAATTTAGTCCCCAGCTATTTCTGAGCTGACATCCACCTCATCTGCCAATCTTGCCAATTTGTTGGGGTGTGCCAGATCAGGACTAGCCTCCCTGACACTTTTCCCTCTACCCTTTTTTCTAACTGTTAACCAGCTAGCTGCCTCATTTCCCTGCACCTCCATGCTGCCATCCTCCCCAGCATCTACACCTGCGAGTGATTGCTCAGTGAGCAGCAAACTCGCTTCCAAGTTGGCAATGGATCTCAGTGTTGCAACTTGCTCATTTTCTCATTTAGATCCAGGATCCGGGCTTCTATATGTGCAGTGTGCACTCATCTCGCACAGCAGTATGCACCCTTGAACTGTTGTTCAAGGATTGCATACATTGCACAGGTTGTGCACTAGACGGCATTGTCAAACATGGAACTCATGGGGATAGATCGGGTGAGGCATTGGATGTCATGTATCTAGATTTTTCTAAAACATTTGTTACTGTGCCACATAAAAGGTTGGTAAATAAAATGAGATTGCTTGCATTTGGGGAAAATGTTTGCAAGTGGGTAAGAAACTGGCTCGGTGATAGAAAACAAAGGGTGGTGATTAGTTGTGGAGATAGTCTTTTGCTACTATTTCAGTGTTTACATGGGGTGTGGTGCAAATTTTATACAGTTAGTTCCATATATATTTGGACAATCTTCAAATTGTTGAAGTATCATTCAAGATAATTTTATTAAGTTTACAATACAGACCGGCATTCATCGACACATCGGCTCTGCCCTTGTCCGCCGGTCTGATAAGTAGATCCGAATTGTGTCATAGAGCTCAAACTGGTTGTGGCAGTAAGGGGTTAGAATAGATACAACATTCATTTTTTATTAGTTTTGAAGTGTATGTTATATTTAAAGGGGTTTTCTCACTACAAAGATCATATCTGTAATGATGGGGACAAAAAAATAAGAACTTTTGCAACTGGTTTGTATTACCTAAATCATTTAGTATGGCAGATATTAGCTAATCTGTTTGTGTTTAGAGCTAAATCAGTAGCCTGGGGTTGGGCCGCACCCCCTTTGCTGTGATTAACTGCCTGATATTTAGTTCAACTCCGGTCAGGACACACCACCTGTGTGGGATACGCCCCCTGTGCGTTGAGTGGCTGTCTGCACTCTCTGTGTTCTCTCCTCTTTGAGCTGTGTAAACTGAAACTGGCTGCCTGAGCTTTCTATGCTAGCTGCTGTCTGCATGTGTGTTCTCATTGTCTTACTCCCCTCTGAGCTGTGCAATAAAGGCTGCCTGAGCACTATATGCTCCTCTCACAATGACAACTCTATGTGAAGGATCTGGGCAATTACCTGCCATATATAACACACCCATATAACACAACCTTATACACTCGGCTCTTCCAACCCAAATAACACACCCTTATAAACTCTGCTCCCCCACCCATATAACACAGCCTTATAAACACTCTCTCCTCTTCTTTCAGGCAGGAAGTAGAGTAGTTTGCATTTCTCACATTTGCTTCATCATTTCAGGCTGTATGCATAACTGTTTATGCCAATGCAGGTATTTTGGTTACAAGGATTGCAAGGGGGGGAGGG
>JAODAL010065685.1:0-18116 GCA_025379985.1 Phyllomedusa bahiana
TGGCCCGGGCAGGGCATCCTTTCCCCCTATGAGACGTGAGAGACAGAGGCTGAAACGGGAAAACGTTTCTTTTTTAAAAACGGGTCATGTGTTTTTTTCCACCCAAAACGCAACCAAACACCATATACGTCGCACACACACCCAAACCCTCTCTATTCTATAATAATTTGCTGGCCGCCAAAATTACGGGAAGCCCGGGAAAAAGGCGCGATCTTAATAGATGTGCCAGTTTTTAACCCTTAAATTACGAATGATCGGGAAAATTTCGATCACCATAAAAACCTTGCCGATTTCAACTTTGTCGATAAAAATCGCTCAACACTAAACTTAAGTTTTCACTCATCATCTGCACATCTCAATGTTTGTGAAATGTTTGGAGGCACAAAGCATTATATTAAAATGATATTTTATGAATTTTAATATATTTTACAAATGAAATAAAATTGATTTCAAAAATTTTTTTGCTAATTGTGAAACAAGAAAAAGATAATTTTTTACTTTTTTATTAAGTTTAATAAAAAATATTTTTTTAAATTAAATTATTTGACAAGATATTATTTTCCTTTCTTGGAAACAAATATTTTAGTATTTCAGAGATGTTTAAATTGTTATGGCCTATTTAAGAATATTACAAAAAAAACAAAACACTTCTAATGCACCCAGTGTCCCAGCTGGATTTGGGAATTACTGAAAGAAAGCTGGATCAGAATTCCATTATAATCTGGCACAGTTTAAATCACAGATTAGAACTGGCAGTTCATGACACTAATGAATGTGATAAACCATTTTAGATTTTATGGAAAGCATATACACTGCTTACAGTCAATCTACCAAACACAAATGAGTTAAAATGGAAAACAAATGCTACTTCTCTGAGAGTTTAGTTGATAGAAATTATCTCAAGATTCTGCCCTTTTGGTAATAAACACAAATGTATTGGAAGTGTTTGTCCCTTTGATAATTAGCAGAGCTGTTTTCAAGTATATGGCTCTATAATAACAAGCGGCTGATAATTTAAAGTACCCAAAAACCAGGGCCTGATTATGTTGAAAAATGTTTTTTAAGTCTAGACTTTCTTCATTGCCCCTAAGCCAATCAAATCCCCTTTCATTTCATATAGTGCTCTGAAAAAATGAAAGGGGGGCTCTCATTGGTTACTTTGGGCAACAAAGAAAGTCTTATACCCAAAAGATTTATTTTGTCTATATAGATAATATATACACCTTATACAGTGTCTATGTGCTTTAAAACACAAATTTTAAAATTTTTTGAACTACACCATTTAACCCCTTCCTAACAGCAGGTCATAATGTTTTGGTTCTTTATTTTTTTCTCCCTGCCTTCCAAAAGCCATTACTTTTTTATTTTTCCATCTGCATAGATATAAGGGCACTTCTTTTTTGAAGGACAAGACTTTTACTTATGCTGCCATTGACCATAACATAGAATGTACTGGGAAACCAAAACAAATATTCTAAATGGAATAAAAAGTGAATAAAACGTCCTTTTGCCATATTTGCAAGAATTTTGTTTTTTTTGTGTTCATCTTTGTAAAAAACAATGGTTATCTGTTTCACAGGTTGGTCGATTCTATGATACCCAAAAATTGAGGGGTTTTTATTATTTTTTAGTACTTAAAAAAATATATTCTCTATTCTGCGACAAATAACTCTTTTGTTTTTGTACCTATGGATCTAAGTGAGAGCTCATTTTTTGCAGAATAAAGTGTAGTTTTTATTGGATAAAATTTTGGGATACCTTCATGGTTTTGATCACTTTTTATTTCAATATTTTGGGGATGTGAAATGCTTAAAACCCCACAATTTTGGAGTCTGGAAGCAGTCTCCCTAGAGAATTTGACCTCTAGGGAGTATGATCGTTATACACCCTTCTGCATTTTATAAATGCATCGCTGCTTGATCCAGAAATGCTACAGAGGTAAGCTAACTCTAAAAAGTTCTAAAAACCATAACCTTAACCCCAATTTTGGGTTAGGATTATGGCTAGAGATTATTTATTTTTTGATTTATGCCAAAATTAAATTATATAAATAATGCAGAAGGGTGTACCAAGATGGTTGTTCAATTACTTCCTGTCTGGGGCTGCCTGAAGCTTTTATGAGGCTTCCAACCGATCGACACCCTGCGATCTTGTCGCAGGGAAGCCGATCAGAGGGCGGAACGTTGTTGCGGCATCTAAATGGTTACATAGCAGGAACTGGAGCTGGCTCCGATACCTGCTGTTAATGTCGGGTGTCAGCTGTGACAGTCAGCTGGCACCCACTGCCTTTGGAGCATGCTCAGCATGTTTATTGTTGGTAAGGGGTTAATATAACACTAGCTGGATTGTCCTGCCTCTGCTGCTATTTCAGCCTCTATAACTAACTCCTCCTCTACTGCTAGCTCTGTCTACCCTGCCACCTATCTTAAAGGCCTTGTACATTTTAGGTGAAAAACCTCCCTTGGAACACCTTACAACTGCTGTATTAGTATAGAGGTTAATGTACTGAAATAGCAATATATGACAGTGTTTTATAGTTTAAAAATGCAATATATTACAACTAAACACTGTATTTGGTATAGTCACAACCATAACAGTGTATATAATATATTTACATCATAATTTGAGAAGACAAAAAAATAAAAGCTTAAATATAAAGCTCAGTCAAACAAAAAAGTTATGACCACTGGAGTGGAAAGAAGAAGAATTAGAAAAAAAATGTTCTCATACTCAAGGCTGATATTGGCCCTAGAGGGTTAAGTTGATATTTCTCTTGTAAGAAGAATTTGGACTCAGGCTGTGTTAGCCACCTGTGATTTGTAGCTACAAAGTTATGATCCCAAGATGGGTCTCTCTTGCAGGTTTTATTTAAATAATTTTACAGTTTCCAGAATTCTCAGCAGTGATATGACAGACCTTATCAATTCTTATGGGAACCTCTAACCAATATCTATATAACTTGGAGGATTTCCAAAGAACATGAATAAATCCTGTATTAGGTAATAGACATTAGAATATCATTTATTAAATGGGAATTCCCCCTGGCATTTTTCTCTGACCTAGCTGAGATTGTGCTGGCCACAGGGATAATAGAGTTGAAAGGAAAGAGCCAGGCAGGCCAGCTCTTCATTCCCTGTGGCTAGCATATACTCATGTCAGGCAGTGTAAATATCAGAAACTATTCAAGAAACCTTGGAGTATAATAAAATATATGATTTATCATAAGCTGCGAAAGCCTATATGTTATGAAGACACAGATATAGTATCAGTGTTACGTGAATCTGTCTCTTTTGGGTACAACATTAGTTCGACTGAACTAGTAAAAAAAAAAAGATCAGGTTCAGGATGTCATCAACCAGAATTACTTTACTGTGTCCCTAGCCTTTACCCTAAAGGTAATCATAAACTTTAGCCTAAATTGGCAGTAGGGTTTTAGGCCTTTTAGGGTTTAACTTCCACCTTCCACTGTGCTTCTGGGTCCACCAGCATCGTTGCTTCTATGCAAATTTAGCTTCAGCGTCCCTTCTGGCCTAATATGCCATGGGACTAGAAGTGATGTCAGAGTAGTAGTGACATTGGAGCGACATTGCTGCTGGATCCAGAAATGGTAGAGAGAGGTAAGCTAGCCCTAAAAAGACCTAAAAACCATAACCGTAACCCCAATTTTGGGTTAGAATTATGGCAAGAGATTATGTATTTTTTAGATTTATGCCAAAATTCTTTTTAAAGCACTCAGATTTAGGTCAAATCAGATTTTGACCAGAATCTAAAGCTCAATATTAAATAATACCCTTATGAATATTGCAACCATTTTTCAGCATAGTAGCTTCAAAATCCTCATACCAATTATCCTTAAAGTGGTTTTCCAGGACTTGCAAAAGCTAGTTTGTCTGACGGGGCATGATTAAAAATAGAAAAAAGAAGCATACTCACCTCCATGATGATCCCGTTCATCTCACTGTAACACAGCCAATCAGAGGTCACAGCGCTCACGTGCATGTAGCACCGTGCTACAGTGAGATGAATGGGGCGGCCACAGGATAGAACGGGATGATTCTTTTTTCTATTTTTAATTATGCCCCATCCGACAAATGAGCTTTTGCATGTCCCAAAACACCCCATTAATTTTATAAATGTGTGTTCTGTGTACACATCTCAACAATTACAGCAGCAAAATGCCAATTACCAATCCTTGTATCAAAAATGTAGACTGTTATCAAAATAAAAAAAAAATGTGTGATATTAGTGCATAATACAGAACCCTAAGGCTATGTTCACACGGCTTAATTGCGGGCCGTAATTTCGCCCGAAAAATTATGCCGGTGGACGGGGGGGGGGGGGAGCGGGGGTAAGGGGGGCCCGGGCACTTCCCCGGCCCCATTGACTACACGCTAGGGGCGCGTATACGCCCAGAAGTGACAGGTGGAATTATCCTCCCCCCGGCGGATTCCCGGGCGGGGAGAGAAAAACGTAACCCATAGTTCTCTTGAGAACTGTAAAATTCCCGTAATGAAGGGGCCGTTTTGGCCCCGAAATTTGGGCGCACTTCGGCGGTAATTACGGACCGAAATATGGCCCATTTTGCCGTGTAACATGGCCAAAAAAAGGCTGAAGATAATTTCTCACTGCAGTAATGAAAAATTTTTTTTTGATTCCTATTTCAAAAATTAAAATTTAAGTAACAATTACTATAATATCGAGAAATCATTATCATAGCTATTTTAAACTGCAACAAATATTGATTGGACCAAAAAGAAGCATAATAAAAAAAAGTTTTCACTCCGTGGAGCTCGGTTTACTACAGATTAAATCTCCTGCATTTATGTCACTGTAATGGCTCAGCTAGTTATAGAGAGGCTAAGTATACTAATCTAATACAAAAGATTGAGCTTACCTTTTTTGCAGACTTGTCTATGTCGTTTGATAGAGGATCCTAGAATTCACAGTTCACCCTTCCGGGCTCTCCGCCAGCCAAGCGGTAACACAACAGAGCGCAGACGGATATCCGGGCGTTGATCCCCGACGGGACCCGCGCCTGCAAATACTCCCAAGTCCGGTTCCGGTAAAAACTATGATATTTATTGCAGTAATCTTTAAAAAAACAAGCAAATACCGGCATACATACTCGTGCATACAGGTGAAATAACATACTCGTTTCAGGCAATACGCCCTTGTTATGGGCCAATTCAGCAAGTACCTCCGACTCATCCCTGAAAAACCAGTCCAGTTCAGGGATGGGAGGATCCAGATATGTTTACACCAGAAATCCATAAATTTTCAGCTCTGTCTCTTACAGTGTTAGACCTATTGATGAGTCTCTGCTTTCCTCTCAAAAAGTGAGTTTTTTTCTTACTTTAGCGGGATTTCTTGGTGTGCTTTCTGCGAACAGGAAGATGGCAAGATATAGACAAACAGGTTGATACCGAATAAAATTGAAGATGACTTCAGATGCTTTTTGCAGGATTTAAATATGGCTTTTTGACCTTTAATCTGATTTGTACTTTTAAATCCTTGGCTTTCTATAGTTTTTTCACAGCAGAAGGTTAGCACATCTGGTCAAAGGCACACATACAAGTCCTATCCTGTTCGTAACACCAAAAGTTGTGCTGACCCAGGGAGAGCGGCGGAGAGAATGGGGGTTGTTGTGTCACAATCGCCTTCTCTCACCCAGTACCTCTCTTTACTTCTCTGGGATCAACACACTAAAAATAGGGTGGGTAAGATGCAGGTGTAGGTAAGTTATTATTAACCCTTCACTGCCTGACAATGGAGTTTGGTAAGAACAGCATCCCTTTAACGCCAATATTGATGTTACACCTGAGTATAGTCTTCTTTCCTGTACATAAATTACAATCTGACATTCCTTTGAGCCTGTAGCAAGGATAACCTATATCTCTTTCTGGTAAACCAGATAGATATGATTACTCCACAGGAGCTGACTTCCGAAACCTCATGCGAGATGGCACCTTCTATAGTAATAGTGGGTTGAACTCTGCCAAAGGCAAACTAGGTCTCAACTGACTGTGAAGAGAAGTTTTTGCTTACTTTACTTCTCATGTGCTTCCACCAGGTGCAGGACTCCAATCCATAAGGATCCATAAGGGCTGACAGGTCTCTCTCATGCTTCTCTAGCAAGATCACTGATAGGATTCAGAATGAGGAGCAGGGAAATGCAGATTTTGCAATGGACCGAGGTCCAGGTCAGATTTTCTTAGTTATGTAAGGGGTTATGCTTGTGTTGGGTTGTTAACAGTAGTGGGCTTCCATGGGAGACAAGGGAGTATGGTGGCCTCGTTATGGCAAGGGAACAGTTAATAACTCAGGCAGGCAGTTTGGGCCTGTGTATGTAGTGTGCTGCGAGTCAAGAGGAGCTGGGCAGCCAAACAGAAAGCTTAATGGGTGGAGCTGAGTGGAGGAAAAGGAGGACTAGCGTGTGCAGAGGGGGAAGCTGCAGTTGGTGACAGTTAGAGTTGTCAATTTAGAGTCAGTCAGAGGAGAGGAGACAGTGACAGGAGAGAGAGAATTGCGCCCCTCAGAGTTGCAGTAGCCATGAGTGGTGGAAGATATTATTGGCTGTCATTCAGAGAGAGTAGAAATCCATGTCCTTGTCCTCATATAGTTCCAGTTAAAGCAGAAAAAATTCGGGAAAGGCCGGGGAGATGTCCCCACTCTAGAGTCAGTGAGTGTCCTGAGGAAAGGCATCGATCTGGGGAGCAGCAAGAAGTTCAGCTGCAGGCTGAACTGAGCCACTGAGAATGGTCAGGTAGAGCAGTGAGGTGGACAAGAGGACCTCTCGTTAGCTGTGTGTGTGGATGCTGATGCTGCTGGGTGAGAGGACACGAGCGCACTGTATGTACAGTATTACAACAGCCAATAAGGATGAGAGTAAAAGCCTCATCAATCCCAGAACAGTTGTCGTGTCAATTGATTATCGTGGGTGCACCACATATCTCAAACACTGCGCCTCTCCCAGCAATTCAAAAGAACTCTTAAGGGTGGTTGTCATGGGCAACAGGAGGACACAGTTAGGGGCCATCACTACATCACTCTGTTCCTTACAGCTACATAAAAACTTTGGTTTATAACTCCATCTTAGGTAGAATCTGAATAGCTAGCTACAAAGGCTTTTATACTATCACCCTTCCTCCACTGCTATCATGATTACCATCCTTGTCATAAGCTTTACAGAACCTTCAACCCTTGTGGATACTGATGTTACACTATCAGCATGACTTTGTATTTTGCACTGAACATAGAGACACTGCAGTGACTGGCAGAAAAACTAGGTTGGACAGGAACATAAAAAATATAATTCCACTCTGAGAAACCACATTTACACCAAGGTAAATTAAAGATTCCACTAAATCCAAGCCATAATTACAAGGAAGTGGCACTCCAAGATTGGGTTTAAAATAAAATAATTAATCCTAAATCTGAAAAGATATGCTAGGTCTTTATATATGTGGATAGCATGCTACACACACAAAGAAAACTGATCCTCATCCATTTCAAAGAGATTACCTCTTATAT
Organism: Phyllomedusa bahiana; assembly: GCA_025379985.1. Classification (NCBI taxonomy): domain Eukaryota; kingdom Metazoa; phylum Chordata; class Amphibia; order Anura; family Hylidae; genus Phyllomedusa; species Phyllomedusa bahiana. The sequence continues at coordinate 7,531 of JAODAL010065685.1, forward strand.
TGTCATCTGGTGTTACTTAAATCACCAGAATGGGGGCATTACTGTATCGCCATAAATTAAGACTGAGATTCAGTACCCAAGCCCCACTCTAGCACTTAATTGCCTATTAAGTAGTTGGATCCACCTAATAAGCTTTTAGTAATTCCAAAACATGATAAGCTATCCACAGAAGAGTCCATACCATACTGTTGAAAGCCCTTGTAAAACACAATAACCACACATATCCTGAAAAATACCTGAGACACCCTGAAGATTATTTTAAACCTTCTGAAGATTAAATGAGATGGTCTTTCCTGGCGAAATTTAGATTAAATCTGTATGAACCACTGCAAATATTAAGAAATGTGATTATAGAGGAATAGAGCTTAAACTGTGAAATGGTCAAAACGGCTAAGCTGTCATCCAGTCCGGGAGCCAGAGCCAGCGTAGGGGAAGGTACCCCCTGCAAAACCCAGCGTGCCACTGTGGCCGCGAGCTGTGAGAGGTGGAGTTAGGTATGTGGGAAAGGCTACAAAAGCCTTCGCCACATCCACAGGAAGCAGACACGCGCACTGTGTCATTCTCCCTTCCTTGTTTGGATATCGCATGCCAGGGTATTTGTAAAGTTGGAAGTGTGGTTGGGGCAGCTACAGAAAGGAAGATACAAGGTGGCTTTTTTATTGCAGTTTTTGAGAATCTGCTGAGAATTTCACACCTTCTATAAACTAAAATAGAGATAACCACATGCAGGCATGCCTACCTCTTTCCAGGATATCACTTCCTCCCTGATGTGCCCAAATTATCAGACATTTATTGTATATCTTTAAGGCTGTAAATGTGTCATAAGGGTACACCTCTTAAGAAGCAATTTAGGTAAAACTGATGGTATTGTAGTATCCATAACACGGAAGCAGTCTTGGCTGGATTTAGGGGCATCAGGGCAGTATTGGCAGTACTCCTTTCAGGAGCTCTGGACAAATATTTTAAACAGGGAGCCCACAACATAGGAACTGGTAATGGGCAGGAGGACTCACATGCTTCAGTTGCATGGAGCTCTGAAATTATTAGGGCAGCACAGTGGCTCAGTGGTTAGCAGTTTTATCTTGCAGCACTAGGGTCCTGGTTTCAAATCCCACCAAGGACAACATTTGCAAAGAGTTTGTATGTTTTCCCTGTATTTGCATGACTTTCCTCCAGGGACTCCAGTTACCTCCCAAACTCCAAAATATTAAAAATAAATATTGGTAGGTTAACCTAGAGTTTAGATTGTGAGCCTTAATAGGAACAGGGACTAATGAAAATAATGATAATTTCCATAGAATGCTGTTGAATATAACGATGCAATGAAAATAAATATAATAATAATATTCCTTATTTGTATAGCACCAAGATATTCAGCAGCACTTTATTGCTTAGGGGAACATAAGTACAGACAATAAAAAAATTAAAAATAAACACTACATAGTAAAAGTTACTAGTAGTATAATGTTTTACTGTGTTAGCCATAGAAAATAGTACAAGGGTGAAAAAATCTGGCGAAACCTTTTAGAGGCTAACTGAGTATATTTGATGGTAAGCTTTCGAGAGTATTAGAAACTGAAAATTCACAGACTTTTTATACACAAAAGACATGGACCTTCAAAGGATCTTAAAAAATAACAAAATGCAATATAAGTAGAGAAGTTATTTAGAACAGGTTATGAAATAAACATCTGGTAACCTGTCGGGCGTGACAGGAGGGATCAATAATTCTTGTTGTTATCTGTTTGCTATCAGTTCATACACAGTGTGACATGCAACTGGCATGAATATTGAGTCCAAATTGCAGAGTTTTGCATTAGCTTATATTCTCATTCCTTTCTCTCCATCAGCACTTAACAAAGACCCATTTAAACCACAACCCGCAAATCTTCAATAGGGTGCAGGGGCATAACTACTGGGGTAGCAGATGTAGCAGCTGTCACGGGGCCGGGGCTCTTAGGGGGCCCGGGCCCCTTGGGCAGCTGCTGACACATCTGCTCCCCTGGTAGTTTGGCTCCTGAGCCCACCGGCAGTGAACATAACAGTTCACTGCCAGCGGGGCGGAGCTGTGGGGCCCGGAGCTTCCCTACTTCTGAACGCTCGGGCCCTCCGGCCCGAGTGGTCAAGGCAGAACTGCCCGGTGTTAGCAGAGCGGAGCACCTCCTGTGCTCCGCTCTACTAATGTGCCTGCTAGGCGCTGGGGCACAGTGCTGACGTGGGCTGCGCGATGACGTCATTTCATCGCGCTGCCAGCGCCGTGCACAGACTGCCTGGGAGCTGAGCTGTGAGGGACAGTGGTGCAGGTAAGTGACTTCTTTTTTTTTTTTTTTCACATTAAAGTAGCCTGCCTAACCTCCCTGTAGCCTGCCTGACCCCCACTATAACCTGCCTGACACCCCTGTAGCCTGCCTGATCCCCCTATAGCCTGCCTGTCCCTCCCACTCAGGCCTGCCTGACCCCCCCATAGCCTGCCTGACACCCCATAGCCTGCCTGACACCCCCTATAGCCTGCCAGACACCCCCCAAAGCCTTTCTTACCCCCTATAGTCTGCCTGACCCTCCCTGGCTACCTACCTGACCTCCGTATAGACTACCTGACCCTGCCTGGCTGCCTATATGACCCCCTGTAGCCTAACTGAACCCTGCCTGCCTGCATGACACCCTATAGCCCACCTGAACCCTGCCTGCCTATATGACCCCGTATAACCTACCTAACCCCTGCCTGCCTACCTATATGGCCCCTATAGCCTACCTAAACCCTGCCTGCCTACCTAAATGGCCCCTATACTCTGCCTACCTATATGGCCCCTATAGCCTACCTAAACCCTGTCTGCCTACCTAAATGGCCCCTATACTCTGCCTACTTCAATGGCCCCTATAGCATACCTAAACCCTGCCTGCCTACATGGCCCCTATAGCCTACCTAAAGCCTGCTTACCTATATTGCCCTTATAGTCTGCCTAAAGCCTGTCTGCCTATTTGGAGCCCCTTATAGACTATTTACCTACCTATGTGGACCCCACCTATAGCCTATCTACCTACAGTATTTGGGCCCCACCTATAGCTTATCTACTTAGTTACCTGTGGTCCACCTACTGCCTATTTAGCTACCAGGGGCCTAGCAACAGCCTACTTAGCTATCTGGGGGCTGCCTGCCAAGGGCCAATCTACCTACCTCCCTGTAGTCTACCTACTTGGAGCCCACCTACAACCTACCTGTGCCCTGCATCCTTAGATAGGCTATAGGTAGGCCCCAGTTAGCTATCTACCTGGGGGCTGCCTACCTATCTGGGGCCTAACTACTGCCTACCTAGGGCCAATCTAACTACCTACCTGTAGCCTGCCTGCCTAATTGTGACCTTAAGGGCCTACAAACCTATCTAATGGGACTCAAGCTACTTAGGGGGCCAGGTGTCTAACAGGTAACTAACCTGGTAACATGATTCTGAGGGGTACAGGCCATAGCTGTAATACAAACCTCAGGGGATAAATCCTCTGCTCCTCCAGTCCCCTCCAGGAGACTGGACTTCTAAGCTATGGCCTGTACCCACACTCTCACCCATGGGAAGTTTGTAAAGAGATGGGGGGCAGGGAGTGAGGTGCTTGAAAAGTGAGGATTCTACGATATTTGGGCGACATGTATGAATTTCGCCACGTTGGAGCGCATGTTTTCGCCAGTTTTCTGTCCAAATTTGCGCCTCATGTATGTCGGCGCCTGAGGTGCGCTCATACATGTGGTGTAAAGTCCGCCGCGCCTCGCCAGTGTGTGAGGCGCAGTGCGGGACTTAGGCGCAGTGCGGGACTGCGCCTAATCTTCACCGTCCGAGGAGGTGCACTAGTACATGCGGGGAAAAGTTCACCGCGCCTCGCTAGTGTGTGGGGCGCAGTGCGGGACTTAGGCGCAGTGCGGGACTGCGCCGAACAGGTAATCCGTTTTGAGACAGGCTGGAAAACAGCGAAAAATCATTAAAGATGTCCGTGCGGCATGGAGTATGAATAAAAAAATCGCCTTTATTAGATGTAAAACATTATCTGAAAAAGAGCTCAAACCTACTAAAAAAATACATAAATAAAATCACTTTCCAAAAATCAAGAACGGCGCAACATCAGGAATTTGGATATTGGTAATTGCCGGGAAATACAGTAATTCAAATTCTGTAAGCGCTTCTCATTGGAAACCAGCCAATCAGAATAGGAGCGACAGTGACCCATTAAAACCTATGGAGAAATATTGACCAATCAAAATCAAAGGCGGGACAGATCAAAATACAGTAAAAATGCAGAAAAGAGCTGATTGGTTGAGCTAGCGGGGGCTTGGCAATTCTGGCCAATCAGAATAGGAGCGACAGAGACCCATTTTAACCTATGGAGAAGTATTGACCAATCAAATTTAAAGGCGGGACAGTTCAAAATACAGTAAAAATGCAGAAAAGAGCTGATTGGTTGAAGTAGCAGGGGCTTGGCTATCTCGGCCAATTAGAGCGCAAGCTACTTTCTCCCATTGTAGTCTATGGCCAGATTGGGGCACTGAAATCTCTGCTCTCAGCGCCGTGCGGCATGGAGTGTGATTAAAAAAAATCGTTTTTATTAAGTGTAAAATATTATCTGAAAAAGAGCTGAAACCTTCTAGAAAAATAAATCAATCAAATCCCTAACAACGCGTTTGTCGCCGAGACTGGCGCTACATCAGGAATTGTGATATAGAGAATTGCCGGGAAATACAGTAATTCAAATTCTTTAAGCTCTTCTCATTGGTCGGCAGAAACACAACCATCAGAATAGGAGCGACAGTGAACCATTATAAGCTATGGAGAAGTATGGACCAATCAAATTCAAAGGCAGGACAGTTCAAATTACAGTAAAAAGGCAGAAAAGAGCTGATTGGTTGAGCCCAGTCGGCAGATACGAATCCACCAATCACATGTAGTGCGTCTATTTTGAGTGGAGAAAGAAGGGCGCGATAGAAGGGCGCCCTAAAAGTTATTACTGTCTATGGGAAATATTCTAGTACTGTGATTGGTTGGGGGAAGAGGGGCTCGTCCAGCTTAGCCAATCAGCGGCTGAGCTACCTTCTCAAAAAGTTCTACGGGGAAAAGAAATGCAGAGCGAGCTCTGTTTGTGAGTGGCTAAGTTACAAGAGGCGCGGTTATTTGGACCAATGGGAGAGCGAGCGACGCTCTTATGTTTTTTCTAATGCAATCTGTATAAAAATGTACATGGCAGAAATCAAATGATAAGACTCACAAAGTTGTGCCGATCTCTATATAAAATGAACAATAATATGGGGCTAACGAAAAAAAAAAAATTAATTCAATAAATTCATTTTTATTTTGTTATTTTCGTTACACCCATACTATTGATCATTGGCTAACGAAAATAAAGAAATAAAAATGAATTTATTGAATTAATATTTTTTTTTCGTTACCCCCATATTATTGTTCATTTTATATACAGATCAGTACAACTTCGGGAGTCTTATCATTTGATTTCGGCCATGTACAGTTTTATTATAGATTGCATTAGAAAACCCATAACCGCGCCTCTTTTAACTTAGCCAATCACAAACAGAGCTCGCTCTGCATTTCTTTTCCCCATAGAACTCTATGAGAAGGTAGCTCAGCCGCTGATTGGCTAAGCTGGACGAGCCCCTCTTCCCCCCAACCAATCACAGTACTAGAATATTTCCCATAGACAGTTATAACTTTTAGGGCGCCATTCTATCGCGCCCTTCTTTCTCCACTCAAAATAGACGCACTACATATGATTGGTGGAGTCATATCTGCCGCCTGGGCTCAACCAATCAGCTCTTTCTGCATTTTTACTGTATTTTGAATTTTCTCCCCCCTTTTAAATTTTGGGTTTGGGGAAATTAATTCCCCTTTGTTTAAAAGGGGGTTTCCCACGTTTTCCCTTTTCTGAGGGGGTTTGGTTTTTTCCCGACCAAGGGAAAAGTGTTTTAAAAATTTAAATTTTACTGTATTCTCTTTATCGAAATTTGCTGATGTACCCGCTGGTCTGGGCAAACAAACGGTTTTTTGGGAAATTTGTTTGATTTATGTTTATAAAAGGTTTTCCCAGCTCTTTTTAAGATAATATTTTACGCTAATAAAAATGTTTTTTTTTTAATCTTACTCCATGCCGCACGGGCTGAAAACCCCGGAGTTAGAGATGGGCGAATCGATTCTAACGAAGTGGAATCTTTTTAGAATTTAGGGGAAAAATTCGGTTTGAACGAAGTCAAAGTTTGGGGTACTTCGGGTGAATTGAAGTGGCTTTTTGTTGAAAAAATGGTGGGGAGCACATGGCGCTACTTTGGGGGAAAAAGCATCTGGGGGGGAAAAAGGGCCCATCCCTGATGACATGTGCAGAGATGAAGCCAATCAAGACCGGCGGGATTTGGGGGAATCCCGCATATATAAGCCCCGGGCGGAGGGGGAGCTCACATCCCTCACTGTATGATCGGGGGAAGGTGCTGCCGTGGCTGTTTGTTTTTGCTCCCTGAAAAAACTGTTTTTATACAGCGATTTTTGTGGGGTTCTCGCTTGTCTCGAGATTTTTCCCTTAAGTTCTTTTTGTTTTTTTGGGGTTTTGGGTTGAAATCCAGTGTGCGCCCATGCAGCTGATATACATTCAAATCCAAGGGGGTTTCAAAGCGGCGTTGTATTCTTTTAAAAGAAACAGCGTTTTTAAAATACAAATCCCCTTTTTTTTGGCTGCTCAATTCTTTGCGAAATTTTACACCCGGGGGGTTAAATTAAGCGTTGTTTTGCTGGTGTGCTGACCCAAGAAACCTCATTTTTAAAACCAAAATTTATACATTTTTCTGTAGCATAATTCACAGCGAAGGTTAAAAACAATTTTATCTCTTGTTGGTGCATAGAAAACCGCAATTGTAACACGCTACAAAGTATAGTTTTTGGTTTTCTCAATTCTTTTGGCAATTTTTTCCGGGGTTAATTAAGCGTTGTTTGCAGTTGTACTCAGTAAAAGAAACTTTTTTTTTCACCGCCAAAAAAGAAATTCTGTAGCATAATTCATACCCGAAGGTTAATTAACCCTGTTTGTGCTTTTATATTCAGTAAAATACACGGGTTTTTTTAAAGGCACTAAAAAGTCCATTTTTCCTGGCCATTTGTGAAGCGCAACTTAAAACCCAAAGGGGTTACCCAAGCTTCTTAGTGGGTTCTTTTGGCGTCAAATAGGGTGTGTATTTATCATATACAGATATCTTCATAAAACAGTGTCTGTACATTTTAAAAACCCAAACAGTATGTCAGACAGAGAGGGGGCAGGCTCTTCCCTGCGAGTGGCAGAGGCACAAAAAATTCTGGAGCAGGTCGCAGCACAGCAAGGGGACGTCGCGCAGGGGTCACTCGGTGAGGCCACAACTGCCGCTGTCATCTAGGGCCGTGTTACTGATAGCAACCCAATGGTTCTTGATTGGTTGACTAGGTCTTCCACTTCCCCAGAGGGACATCTGACAACCCCAGACAAGAGTCGGTGGGAAACGTCAGACACAACCCTTAGTTGGCATGGCCCGGGAGGGGTCAGCGGCCCTCCCTGTCCTCAACCGCCTCTGCCCCATCCGGTTCCCTCAGCCAGGATCTACTATGTGGTCTGGGCTCAGCGCCACTATTTTAGCAAGGGATGAAAAAATTTTGAGGGGGCAGTCAGCAGCTACTTGGCAGCGAAGAAATGGGGCCAATATCCCTGCTTCTTGCAGTAGCGGCAAAGTATAGATGTTAGAGTGGCATGGGAGGTATGTTGTGAGGGGTCACCCTCTGCATCCCAAAGGGACCGGTGATGAGGACAGCAGTGACGATGAAACAAAAAATAGATGATGATGTAGCCGACCGCACTTGGGAGGCGGGTGAGGCAAGGGCTTCATCATCGTCAGGAGAAGAGGGCGTCAGCTTGCGCGTCAGGCAGCGGTGCAGCCAGCAAATGGGTGTGTGGCCCTGGAGTCGCAGGATAGCAGCAGTGTGAGGTCGGGAGCCAAGCGGCCACGGGGTAAAAACCCCCTTCGCTGGTCCAAGAAAGTAGTGGCTCTGGGGCTCAGCGCGGCTGCGGCGGCATTAGTCACTCAGTGCGGAGCCCTTGGCAGTAAAATTTCCGATACTTGGCGGGGTGGCAGTTCTTTGCTAAGGGCACCCGGGGGATCCGAATATGGGTATATTGTAGAATCTGTAAGCAGAAAGTGAAGCGTGGCCAGGGAGCTAACGTTGGCACCACGGCCCTGTGCAACAATGCAGCGTCACCATCCGGTGGCCTGGGAGAAACGTGGCTCAGATGTGGTGGTCCATCCTGCCACCGCAGCAAAAGCAGCAGCAGTGCCCAGTGGCACGCATGCCATTGCAGCCAGTCAAGGCTCCACCACCTTGAGAAGGGGAGCTGTTTCTCTTTGACATACTCTGGTCCGATGCTCCTGTCCTCGCTACTCGGGGCGCAGCGTGTTCAGCGAGGCGATTGAAAGAGAAACAGTTGCGTCCAACCACCTAAGGTTGCAGCAGGCCGTGCTCCTGCCCAAGTTTTTGGGTTTTCTGCAGTCCCTCCTTTTCAAATGGTGGATCGCACCATTCAGAGAATAAGGGTTTGTGCCGAGCGAGAGGAGGTTCCCAAAGCCGTAATTTCTTTTCAAAAAGGGCATACCAGCACTTCATAAATATGTGAAAGAGGTGGGCCAGTCCTTAAGTTATTTTTTTTTCCCAAGGTGGGGGGAAGCACGGACATCTGGGCTGAAAACTACGGTCAGGGCCGTACATGTCCTTTACGGCCCCTGGGTGAATGTGCCCCGGCCAGGCCCACCAAAACTTGGACAGGAGACGCGTTTTCTCCTCCATTTATCAAACTGCGTCCTGCGCAATGTCCCCCTCCTCCCCCTCCACCCCCACCCCTTTCTCGCCCCAAAGTATGCCATCATACCCCATGTGTGGGCACAGCGGTGCACGCAGTTTAACCCCTGGCTTGCCTGGGCGAACAAAGTAAACAGGGGGGAACTGTTTCTGGTCATGCAGCAAGAAATATTGTGGCTTTCCCCGCCCCAATGCAAATCGGAACCTGGGACGGAAAATGGGGGAACATGGTGTCCGCGCTGCACCGAGGGGGGATGGTCCTGCGCCCGCATGGCCATGTGTTCAATCTGGTTGAAAAAAGGTTTCCCTAAAGTCTTCCACGATTTCAGAACATTCTAAAAATGGCCAGGAAACTGTGCTGCCTTTATCCATTCGTACAAAGCCGGAACCCCTCCCGGTTGCGCGGCAGAACGGGCCCCCCCAAAAACCCCTTGATATGCGGGTTTTCCACCCCTTGGAATTCCAGCCTGCAATGTTGGATCGACGTATGAACAGAGAAAGGCCCAAATTTAAAGATTTTTTTATGATCAGGGGAAAGAAGTACTCCCCGTGTAACTTTGATGTCAGCCAGTGGAGCTCATGTATGACACCTGCCGTTTTTTGAGGCCTTTGAGGGGGACGTTTTTTTTCAGCGCGGACTCGGGGGGAATAACGTCTTCCCTGCTTCATGTCCCGGAAAAGAGCTGAAAAATTGTCTGGGCAGGGGATGGAGCGTGGCGACTACATCTCTGGGGCCCCATGAGTGATGGGGACTGAAATGGAGGAGGAGGACATTGGACAGAAGCATGGGGCTGGTGAAATGAGTGGATTTTTTTACCCAGGTGACAAGAGAGGAGGAGCAGGAGCAGCTGGAGGAGGTGGTGGGATGAGGGAAAACGGGGGCGAGCCCCAAGCACCGTGGCAGTTTTCAGTGGGAAAAAGGGGGCGGGGCCCCCCGGGTCCTTTGGGAGATGGCCCCCCAGCAGCTTATTTGCCCGGCTAGTGACAGGAATAGTCGCATCGGCAGAGAGTGATTTGGCTCTCCCCCCTATTGGACCCTCGCTACCGGTCCCAAGTGGGAGCATTTTTCCAGCTATGGGGGAGGACAAACTCAAAAAATTTTGGGAAATTTCCCCCTTAATCAGTTGGGGCCCCGCCTATGTGCGGGGACGCCCCTTTCCCCTTTACAGGTCTCCCGGGGGGTTCCTCAGCGTCACTATACTGCGCGGTGTGGGGGGGAAAGGGGGGGGGTAGGGCGTACCGCTCCACAGCGTAACCTAAGTTGGATTTATTGATGAGCAGCTTCCTTCACCCCCTAGTGAGGGGGTAGTCGCCAGCAGCAGCAGAGCAGGACTGGGGCGTCCCTGAAACCCCCGGTGGTAACCTACTTGGGCAGCACTTGCCACCCCAGTTAGAAAATCCCTGGCACTGGGCAGCCAAACTGGATGTTGGGGCCCCAACTTGCCGAGTTTGCAGTGGAGAAGCTGTCCTGCCCGGCCGTGTGTGGATCGGCGGGTGTTCTGCGGCGGGGGCCCTGTTACCCCCAAAGGAGAACCCCCCTTGTCCACGGGAAATGTGGAACGACTGACCTTTTTCAAGGGTGAATCAGGGTGGATCGGGCCCGGATTTCCCCACACCAAGGGCCCTTTGGTGTCGACTTTTTCAGCCCTGACGCCTCACCCCAAATGTGAGAAAAGAGTCTGGGTTCAAACTACCCGCCTCGCCCTTTCTGATGCCCCCACCCCCCTGATGCCA
>JAODAL010065686.1:0-18116 GCA_025379985.1 Phyllomedusa bahiana
CACAGCATGGATTATAAACTGCAAGGAGATCTCCTGCCCCCGTCAGGATAGCAGACCCCGTTCCATTTGGGCCCTTTTCCTTAGATAATTCCACGCCCGGGTTACCCTCTGAACCAGTTTTTTCCATTTAACTGCGCCAAACCCCCCGGGGTTTTGAAAAATTGGGGTTGGGGGGGGGTTAAACTAGGCTCCCCCCCGGTGAGTGGTGATGCTCCATGACCCAGGAGAACAGTATTGCCCACCGTGGGGGGTTTTAAATCAATGGTTTGGGGACCCCACCTTTCCGGATTTACTCGTCCGGGGGGGGGGACAGACAGAGGGGCCCCCCATTCCCCCAAAACCCCCCCTTGACCAAACGGGGTGAGCCACGCACTGGGGTCATCCATCCCCCCCTGAGGTTTTGGGGCTTTAGGGGTGGACGGGGGGGGGGGGGGGGAAGGGGAACCCCAAGGGGGTTCTTCGGGGCCCCTTGGCCCCCCCAAACCCTTTTCTAGGGGCCTTTCTTTTTAAATCTTTGGGGGGGGGCGGTAAGGGGGGGGGGTTTTCCAAAAGGGGGTCCCTAAATTTTTTTTTCCGGGATAAACCCCGGGGGGCGGGAATTTGGGGGGGACTGGGTTTTCCTACAATTTCCCGACAGTTTCGAAAATCCCCGCCCCCCCCTCAGGCTTGCCGGCCTTTTACGGGGGCCAGGGTTTCCCCTTAAAAGAAACATTTTAGCTAAAAAATTTTTAAAACCAACAGTTTTTTTTCCTTTTCCTTCCCCCCAACACTTTAAACTTCAAAAAATTTTTTTTGAAAAACTTCTGGCCACTCGGGGGTGACCCCGTGCCATCTAAACCCATCCTTTGCAGATAATGCCCTTTTTATTCTCCACTACCTTTCCCATTTAGAGGGCGAAATTTTCCCCTTTTTTGGCAACCCACAACTTATACATTTTGAATGCTTTTTTCACATACTTTTTCCATTCTTTTTACATACATTTCTTCAACAAGTCTCTGCCCTTCAGGCAAATTTATGCTCTTTGTGAAAACATCTTAAACATTTTGGTGTTTTTCATTCGCTATGTGGAAAGTCTCCAATCTGAAAAAGGACTACACTGAACAGTGGCCACGGCATGTTGCCGGGAATCCCAGTCTCACAACACAAGGATTATATTAAATAATAAGATCCCTAACCTAATCACAACAATTGTCCACTCCCTTGGTAGTGACAACATGTGGGGGAAACCGTTACCCTCCGAGTGTCTTTGGCCAAAAATACTATGTTAGTACTTATTAATGACCCAGAACATCATCCCTAGTGGAATTAGTTCCAACCCGGACCCACCTCGAATATTCCTAAATAATACACAGATCTTGTCCCTAAAATAACCAGGAGACTCCCGTACCACTCACAACAATTAACCTTAGAGACTGTCAAAGGTTCCCAATATTTTCAGGCAACCATTACAGGGCAAATGGGTTCGTTGCTACAAATAACAGTGAAATCCGAAACTAATCTGGAATGTCACAGCCCAAAACAAAAGTCTCGCAATCGTGGCCGGGCTGGATCAAAGTTGTCTAGGTGTGAGTGCCACTTTATTGTGACCACACCGCGGGACAGATACCAAAAGCAATCTACTAACCGGGAGACAATCAAGGACCAACGGTTTGTTACAAATACATATTGATGATCTACTTACCGAGACCTTTAGAGGCTGACTGTCCTCATTTGATATCCTATTCCGGTCCTCCTCCAAAGCAGTGGATGGTTCGGGTCTCGGGGGTACTAGATCCACCTCAGGTCACGCCTCAACGTGCCAGAGCCTAAATGTTGGGGGGTCGTTACCAACATTGGGGGAGGGCGGGGGTGTCTACCGTTTCACCAGGTATTCAAATCTCGATCAGGGGAACAAGTATCGGCCGATAGAAATTCTGAGTCAGACAACAAGAGTTCTGGATCAATCTCATTCATGTTTTCCAAGCAATTCTGACAAGGACAAAGCCTTACACACCATCATTATGTTTATTCTTGTATGATCTCTAAATAAAAGTAGAGCAGAGGCAAGTAAAGGAGAGAGGAACGGATGTAGTCCATAATTTAGGCAGCTGTTAAGTAACATTTTATGCGTCCACGTTTGTCTCTGGGAAAAGCCTATGGGATGGCTCAGCCAAAACTTCAGTGATTTTCCAGTGTTTAGTCTTTTCTTCAGGAAAGTGAAAACTGATAAGCAGATGTTACATCCTGAGGAAGCCCGATAGATTAACGGATGTCACATCCTGCACTGCGCCCATCTTAGGTGCTTCGGCCATTGTGCATGTATCATTCGTGACAAGTGGAATTCGATTCCAATTTAAGCTGAGATGACTTTTAAGGATACAAAAAAACCTTTCTTTTATGTGGGCAGAAGTGGAGGAATAATCATTTACAAGAGAAATCACGCTTGGTTAATCATGAAGTGAATTTCACACAGGAGGAAAAGCTTGGATTTCACAGTTAAATACTTATAACACAAATTGATTCAAACCTCTCTACCTTCACACTCTATAACTTTTTATTATTATGCTCAGAAATGCATCAACAAAAACCCTTTTTGAACTCTGTTAGGTGAATTCCCATGAAAGTTCTCTGGCAGAGAGTTCAACAAGTCTCACTGCTCTTACAGTAAAGAATCCCTTTCTTGTTTGTGTAGAAACTTTCATTCTCAAGCGTTGTTTAAGAGGATGCCTCTTGTTTCTAAGATACAGCCCTGGGTTTAAATTAAATCTTTGGAGAGTTCTCTATATTGACCTATGATGTATTTATAACATATTTATTATGCCCCCCGAAGCGTCTTTTCCTAATAAATAACCCTAATCTTGCTAATCTTTTGGGTACTATAGTTCCACACAGTCTTTTTCGTAAATTTTTGTTGACCCGCCTTTGTACCTGTTTCAAGCACTCTACAATGTCTTTTCTCGTGCACTGGTGCCCAAAACTGTCACAATATTCCATGTGTGGTATAACCAGTGGACTTGTATATTATGGAGAGAAGAATAATGTTTCATCATGTGCTATATTGCCCCTTTAATGCAACCCAAGATCCTATTTCCCTTTGGCTGCTGTTGTCAATGACACTGGCTGCTACAATTACGTTTACTGTCCACCAGGATTCCCAAGTCTTCTCCTGTCACTTTTACAGCATTTTTCAATTTTAACATATAGTCATTGTAATGGATTTTTCCTCCCCATGTGCATAAACCTTGCATTTTAAAATTTCCCTGTGTTAACTCATCTGCAATTTCCCTGGCCCAGGCCTCCAACTTTTCCAGATCCCTTCGTAATAACACATTATCCTCAATGTGTTGATTACTTTACAGAGTTAGTATTCGTATGCAATAGATCGATATAATACTGTGCAATCCATGTATTAATATCGTTTAATGAAAATATTGAAGAGGATAGGGCACACACTACGAACCTGTGGTTACCCCACTTGTTAAAAGCAATCAGTCAGGGTATGTACCGTTAATTACTACCCTTTGTTTTCTATCTGTGAGCCAGTTGCTTACCCAACTTGCACAAATTTCCCCACAGTCAAGCATTTCATTTTATTTACCAAACTTTTATGTGGCTCCGTTATCAAATGCTTTTAGAAAAAAATTAGATATATGACAATCCAGTGCCTCAACCCCCGATCCAGTCTAAGCACTGACTTCCTCATAGAAGCTGATGAGGGTTAGATACTGAAAAGGGATGATCCTTCATAAAAACCATGCTGGAACGGCGTTATACAATTTATTTTTCAGTGAGATACTCAGGATAGTTCTCTCTGTAGAAAACCTTCAAACCAAACATTTTACCTACAAACAGAGGTCAAACATTTACCGGCCTATAGTTTCTGGTTCACTTTTTGACCCCTTTTTGAATATTGCAAACACATTTGCTATGAGCCAAATCTTTGGTGGAAATACCCCGTAATTTAAGTCCATATATATTTAAGAATAGGGGCCTATCTATGACATCACTTTAAATCCCTTAGGTAACGTGGGTGTATGCCATCTGGACATGGGTATTGGTCTCTATTTTAATCTTCTTTAAGACGGAGAGCAGCAACTTCCTTCTTGGATAAGACAAGATAAACTTTTAAGGTGTGGAGTTTTCCTCATCCTCTGTTCAAAAGGAAGCTCAACCTCCTCGGTAAATTAAAGTGGAGAAAAAGTGTTTAATTGGTTGCTTTTTTCTCATCGCCCTCTTACTGTCTCTCCCTCAGTATTTTTTAAAGGGCCAAACATTTTTTGTTTTAATCTTTGTACTATTTATATATAGTTAAAAATTATTTTGGCGTAGTTTTACTTTCTATGGCGATACGTCTTTCCGCTCTCTAGCTTTGCTTCCTTTATCTTTATTTTACACACTTTATTTTTTTACCTATAGCTTATTAGGCACTCTTCACTACCCCTCCTGTTTTAATAGGTTTTGAAACGCTTTCTTTTTGTTTTTTATTGCCTCTTTTACATCCCTGTTGTTCCACATTGGTTTTTCCTGTTTCTAATTATTTTATTAACCATTAAGGTATGTACCTCTCACAGTGGTAGCCTAGGATGTTTTAAATTTATCCCGTTTAATTATTTGTTCTGACTATATTTAAACACATTTGTTCCCAGTCAATACGGTTTAGGGCTCCCTATGCAGAATTACTTTTCTGCCTTCTAAAATTCAGTGTTTTTGTGGCTCATTGACAAATATCTCCTATTGATGGTAACTGGAAATTTATTCTATTATGGTCACTATTTCTAGGTGCCCCTCAAACCTGTACCTTTGTTACTCTCGTTCAGGTGTTTTAGTCAATATTAAATCTAGAAGGGCCCTTTCATGATGAGTAGGGTCTGCACCATTTGGCCAAAGGTAATTATCATTAGTTATTGACAAAAAACCTGCATGTTTCCTTTGTGAGAAGCTACAGGTTTTCAGATTACCAATTTGATGTATGGATAGTAAAGTCGCCTTAATAATAACCTGCTTTCTGATTTTGCCGCCTATCTATTTGCCTGGGAAGAGTACTTCTTTATGGGTTCTGTTATACTTGGGGGTCTATAGCAAGCAGACCCCTATTAGTATTAGATTGCTATTGTTACCCGCATGTATATTACCCATAATAATGATTCCACTTGTTCATTACATGTACTATATATTTCCCGCAGAACTCGTGTTATGGGCTTCATTGTTCAGACAGGATTTTACATAGAGACAGGACACCTACCCTTTTTCCCGGGTGTCGTTTACGTTCTTTCTTTTTTAGACTGTAACTGTAAGGGTTACGCCCGTAGTAGTTCTTTTCGTCCAGTTCTGCGGGTCATACAGCCAGTGTATCTGGGATCCCCCAATATATGTCTTTTTGTTGCTATAGAGTCATTAAGTAAATTCTAAGTTAATTAATTCTAGTTCTTTTATTTTGCTTGGTCAGACTATGGAATTGGTCGGGGTCTGTGTGGCTATTATTGAGTGAGTGATTTTTACTCGTTTTGTTTTTGGTTCTCCTCATTTTGCACCTGATTTAATAATATTTTTTTAAACTTATTGTACACCATCTCCCTACACACTCCACCCTCCTGATTTATTTACTCTTCCCAAGCCTATCTCATCCTATCTTCACTATCTTGCATGTATTTTGTAGTTACCCCCAACCCCCAAGTCCCTTAGTTTAAATATTCCTCCAATCTTCCCTGGCCATTTTGTCCCCAACCAAATACCTGCTGTACCCACACCATTTAGGTGCAGACCATCCAATTGGAATAGTGCCTTGTAGCCAAGACAGAATCAGCAGTTCTCCCTAAAACACAAATACCCTCTTTTCCATACACCAATTTTTTGAGCCACTTATTCAACTCTCTAATCTCCCCTCTGCATCTCTGTGTTGGCTCGTGGAACAGGTAATATATTCTGAAAATATTACCCTGGAGGGTACCTTTGCCTTGAGCTTTGGCCTAAGTGCCTGAATCATTTTTAGAACACTCCACCTCTCTAACTTTTGGTCATAGGTTTGCCAATGTGGAACTTGGTGGATGCTGGGAATTCTCACTGCCCCACCACAATCTGTCAAAACCCGGTTCGCGATTTGTCGAACTGGGCCCCTGGTAAACTTACAATACTGTTCGACCGATCCCCGGTCTTTGTGGCAGGATTGCCCTGTCTGTGCCTCCTAATTATGGTCACAGTCCCCAACTACTAGACACTCTGTCTAGCCTGACATGCCACTTCCTATTCCCACATCTTACTGGAGCTGTCAGGGTAGTGTCTTTGCTGCAAGCAACCGCTATTTATGAGCTAGATATACCCCTTATCTGCCAATCTTGCAAATTTTATGTTGGGGGTTCGTTCTGTAAACAAATACAGGACATAGCCTTCATGACTCTTTTCTCTACCTTCTTTCTGAATGTTACCCAGCTAGCTTAGCTTGCATGTTCCTGCACATTCTGTGACTCCCTCCCCAGAATTTCTACACCTGCGAGAGACTGTCTGTAGGCAAGCCGAACTCAGCTATACCAAGTTGTCTATGGATATCTGTGGTGCCACTTGCTCATTTGATCCTGGATCCGGGGCTTCTAATGTGCAGTGTGCACACATCTTGCACAAGCAGTCTGCCCCCTCAAACTTGTTGCTCAAGGATGGCTTACATTGCACAGGTTGTGCACTGGCACAGCATTGTCAAACATGGAACTCTTGGAGGTTGTTACCAAAATAGAATATATGAATACAATTTATAATAATAAGCAATACTTACTGTCCCAATCTAAACTCCCAAATCTAAAGTCTCTCAATCTTAAGTCTCCAACACTTTAAAAGAAACACACTTTAAGGAAAACTCACTCGCAGAATTGTTCCACTCGCCATTAAAATACTCAGCTTTAAACCTTTCCCCACACTGCATCCTGTGTGGCTGACATCTGTGCCTGCAAATCTCTTTCAGGAGCAAAAAAAAAAAAAAAGTTTGGGTCACTAACTTTTAGGGAAAGCTACCTCTGACAAGGTTTAGCATTAGGACGTAGTTTTCTTTCTTCTGGCAGAGAGATAAATTTGTAAATGATTTGAGATGCTTGGTTAAAACCATTCACTAAATTTGACGGGTGTCTTGTTTCTCTCTTTGGATGGGATGGTTTGCTTTGCACGCTTAACCAGTGGCTCATTACTCTGTTGAACACACTTTCAACATCGGGTATTTGATTGTCTATTGATTGTCAATATTTATTGAGTTGATTGCTATTAATGGTAAGTAGATTACACGAATCTTCCAGATGAGTAAGAGTGATGAGGGCCCAAGCCGCGTAGGCTGCCTGTCTGTTATTTCTGTTCTCATGCATGTAAAAGAATTTTTTATAGATTACAAATAAATTTTGAACATTTTACTGTTTGGAATTGGATTCTGTCGCTTGAACACTACAAATATTGTTTTTGTTATAAAACTTTGCAGGGACAAAAATTATCATGTGTGCAAGTGACAGTCGTTGAAATCCTAAGGTCCAAGGGTTAAAATAAAAAAAAAAAATAAGATATGTATATTTCATAAAATTACTCCATCTATGTTTATGTTTCCAGAGTGCTAATATGAACATTCTAGGACTTAAGGATTTTAAAATTAATAAATTGTTTCAGCATTATGCTTTGAGATTACATGTTTTTGTATATTAGATTAACTTTTATGTGTTAATATTCTGTGACTGATTTTGGTGACTAGAATGGTATTGGAACATTTATAGCAAGCCACAAAAAAAAGCAGGGATTAGGCTCATGGAAAAGATGGACAAAAAAATCATCAGTGCTGCCATGACTGGTTTACTTCAAAACTGCCTTCAACTTAGGAATTTCACACCTATCAGGTGTGGTACAACGAAACCCCACTACAAAATATGTGTCCTTTTGCTACTGATAAGTAGCGCAGTATGGTTGCCCACTTTTATATGCCCATATCAATATTACATTTATGGTGAGACATTGTCATTATTTTGTCTCCTAATGCAATAAAGACACAGCAGGAAAACTTTTGTCAAGATGGTCTAAGTTCTTTACATACTGATTCTTTGTGTAGCGACAGACAAGTTGCACACAAAGTATATCGTATCCCTGTAACTAATATAGCTGATTTTATTCATCAAACATGTTACTAACACATCCAACCTGCTTACTAAAAACCTATTCTTAAATTGATGCAAGTAAAGAAAGAAAGATGGAGGGGTATCCCTCTGTCCCATCAATATTTGCCACAATATAATTGCAGCTGAGATGGTTTTCCCTAGCTGCCCGGAAGCCTAACAAAGTCTTCTAGGCTACCTGTGACATCATTATGCCCTGCTGTGCCCTATAGGCATAACTGGGCATAGTGACTGGCATTTGCCATGGTTAGTATTACAAATCAATAATGCTGTGTACTGCTATAAATTGTAACATTGATCTTATGATCACTGTTCCAAGTCCTCTATGGGGGCAATTAAAAAAAAAAAAAAAAGTGCAAAAAAAAAAACAGTAAAACAAAAAAATAAAATAAAACACGAACACCTTTACAAATGCCAATCGCCCCAAAAGAGTTCAAAATAAAGTATGCATATTTGGTATCTCTGCATGCATAATAACCTACCTTATAAATCTAATCCAATATCAGCAGCACACTACTGGCACTAAAAACTATCAAAAAGAACATTTTGGAAAAGCATTTCTGCTACTTAGAATAAATGAAAAATTTTGCGGGTCTTAGTTTACATTTTTGATCAAAACTGTTTAAGCCCACCTGCCAATCGACAAGGCGACCTCAATTCAGGTGGGAACCTACTCTGTTACCTCTCTAGGTGCCTATCAAACATGTTATTTTTGATAGTTTTCTAGTGCTAGTAGTGTTGTGCTGTTATTGTATTGTGTTTATATGTTGCTGCAACACCAGTATGTACATATCCTCGTTTTTTTTTTTACATGTTTTGGATGTGTAGACCAAATATTGTTTTCTACCCTATAAACCTGTCACAAGCGTGGTGAATGTCATAAAAAAAAAAACTCAGTCACAGAATCACATATAAATACCAAAGTGGTACTAATGAAAACATCAGTTCATCCCGCAAAAGGAAAAAAAAAATCCATTGCACAGCTCTGCATACGGAAAAATAAAAAAGTTTTGGCTATCAGAAGATAGTGATACATAAATATTGTTGTACACAATAAAAACACTTTTTATTTTTAAAGTGCTTAAAAAAACTATTTAAATTGGGTATCGCCATAATCACATTGACCCACGGAGTAAATCTAGCTTATGAGTATAGTGTACAGTGAATGCTGTTAAAAATAAAAAAAAATCACTACAAGAATAGCAATATTTTCTTTACCCTGACTTCCAAAAAATGGATTTAAAAGAAATAAAAAGACAGGTCCCTCCAAAAACGATGCCAACGATTACCCTGACTTCCAAAAACATAATTTTTATAAACAAAACCCCTAAACAACTCTGTACACAGAAAAATAAAAAAGGTATATCTCAGACTATGGCGATGCAAAAATGTGTTTTTCTTTTTGAATAAAAGTATTTTCATGGTGTAAAGCAGTAAAATACACAAATTGGATATCGTAATGTAATCGTATCGACTTGCTGAGTAAAGCTAGCATGTTATTTATACTGCACATGACCACTGTAAAAAATAAAAAAAACACTACCAGGATTGTTGTATTTTGTTTAAAATGCCTCACAAAAACATTGATAACAAGCAATCAAAGCATCATATGAACCTCATAATGATACCAATAAAACATCAACTCATGTTTGCATTGTTTGTAAGACTCGACACTTTTGTATGCGCCTAACATGAAGGGGTGTTCTGGGGGGTGTTATGGAGGTGTGTCGCACCACATTCATAAGATTAGACACATATATGAATGTGGTTTGGCAAAACTAGGGGGCATTATTACTCCGACAGGAAGACTATCTCAATGTGGTCTGCATGAGCCTGAGAGTCGAAGTGAAGCTAGATTTGCTTGAAGGGGCAAAAAATGTCCCTTATTTCTCAACTTACACCAGTAAATTAATAAAAAATAGTTTTCTTATAATTATCAAACTGTATAAAATTAAATTATTTAAATTTAATGAAAAAATATGATCATATAAAATTAAATATAAAAATATATAATATCCCCAAAATCTAGACATATCTCCTATAAAATATATTTAAAATTCATTGAATCTTAAACTAATTTTAAATTAAATAACCCACTGATGATGATGTTCAGAATTTTAAAATGTAATTTTGACTACATTAAATTTGAAATGTGTTCTTCCTGCTCTCACCTTTTATTCCCCGTACGACACGAGCCAGCTCAGCACAGGTCTTGCTGGGACCTGTGGTCCTCCAAGCAGGATCAGTACCATAGTTTCTATTCACTGACGTGTTATTATAATGAATTTTCTTTTATTTCCAGCCTATAGCCTTTATACATGTTTGGCGCATTACTAATACGCCTAAGTTCCATAATGTGCCTAACACATAGGCGAGGCGCGTCAAACTTTACACACCATTTATGAACGCACAAAAAACACTTTCATACATCAGGCGCATTATACACTGAAAATGAGACTCAACTTTTCACTTCGACGTGCCTTCCTTTATAAATATCACCCAATGTGTCATGAGAAGAAAAATCTCTTAACCACATGGATAAGTAAAAGTTTACAAAAGGTATGTGTCACATAAAGTGACACGTCAGATTTAAAAAATGGGGCTGTCAGGAAGGTCAAAACTGGCTGCAGTGGTAAAGGGTTTATCTGCTGCTAGTGTACACGTTTCTCTTACCAACCACCTCTCTACTCTCTCTTGCTTTAAGCTGCCTTCCAACCATATTGAGTCACACCTCTAAGCCCTTATCTTAGCATATGAGCGTTCTAATCTAAGTTAATGCCCAATTTTTTACCCTTAGGGCTCTGTAGCCTTGGCATTAATGATTATAAACCTCCACAGTCATGCCCACTTTTTACATGAATATCTAGGAAGAGCAGACTAACAGCCAATCTGTAGACTTGTCCAAAGCCTAACCAGAAAGTTTGAGACTGAAGTAGGTGTCACGGTAGCAGTAATGGATCCACTGGACCATCGCAAGTGTTTGGTGAAAGCCCACACCAGGAAGAGGGGTCTAAGTGAACCGGTTTTCACCAGAGCCCGCCGCAAAGCGGGATGGACTTCTGCGGCGGGAAACCTACCAGGTTGCTTCCACTGGTGGAACTTGCTTGCGGTGGCCAAAGGTGGTGTGTGGTACAAAATCGTAAGATAGATCGTAGTTGGGGACGGAGGCCGGTAGGTCAGGGCAGGCAGCAGAAAGGGTTTGTGGTCAAGGACAGAAGCTGAACGGTAACGGTACACGGGAGAGACAACCACGGACAAGGAAATGCTTTCTCGATAGGCTATGAGGCACTAAAGATCCGGCGGTGGGGATGAGGAAGAGGCAAGGCTTAAATAGGGTCAGCGCCCGGGGAGAACAAACACCGGCACGCTGTCCCTTTAAATTGAGCTGCATACCCGCGTGCCACCTGCAAAGGGGTGGAGCACGTTCCCTGCAGCAGTAGGAGCGTGCTCCCAAGCACATCAGGAGCGCGGCGAGGAAAATGAAATTGCTACGGTACGATGGGAGCGCCCACGGCCCCGATACCCGGACCGCGGGGGCCCGCTCCTACCCCACCGAACCGGGGGAGCGGGTCCCAGGGAGATGGAAGCGTCCCAGCCTGCCCCCACAGGCTGCGGTGTGTCCATGACTTACCCCCCCCCCCTTTGTGCCTCCCCTCTTGTCCCAGGCCCGGACGATGACCTCCTTACTAACCCACGGTCCAGAATGTTATCCTCCGGCTCCTAAGACCTTTCCTCCGGGCCCTGAACCCCTTTCCAATCAATGAGGAAAATATCATTTCCCTCTAATCACCTTCATATCCAAGATCTTCTTTACCAGAAACGTTAGGTGGCGTCAGTTACAGGAGACTGAGGACCGCTTTTTGAGAAAATGGACGAACCCATGGGTTTTGAGTAGAGAGACATGGAAGAAGTCGGGATTGGCGCCAATAGGAAGGTGGGGAGCCGGCGTTTGTAAGCCACCGCGGTTTAAGCGTTTAAGCACCTCTAATGTACCCACATAGCAAAGGTCACAATTTTGTAACTCATAATCTCAAGGCGGACATATTAGCCGAGCAGCCACACCTTGTCACCTGGAGAAAAAAGCTGGGGGAGGACTCCTCCACTTATCTGCCTGATCTTCGTGTATGCTGAAGCTCGAAGCAAGAGACTGGCGAGTCCGGCCCAAATGGCCTTCGTGTCTTGGACCAGAGCAACCCGCTGCCGGGACCATCAGACGGGGACGCTAGTGGGAGAGGTGGCGAGGGTGCAGGCAGTAACACATGAAGAAGGGGAAAGAGCGCCCGCAGAATCCGAATCTAGGGAAATGTAGGAAAATTCCTGCCCACAGAAGCAGAACTAGTGTACCAGTCCATTCTGGCGAGCCCGAGACAAAGTGGTCGCAAATAGTTCCCTAAGACCCTGGTTTACTTCCTCTCGCCACCGCTTGGCCGTTCGTCTGGGGTGGTAAGCCCGAGGAGAAATCGAGCTTCATCTGCAGTAATATTTTTGGGGTGAACATAAGGCCCAACTAGAATATGAGACATGAAATTGGACCCCTCGATCGAGACGATTGTAGGGGCAACCCTGCAAATTAAAAATATGGTGTGAAAAATAGTCGGGCCAGGTGAGGGCAGAAGGGGTAGAATGGCAACGTGACAATAAATGCGCCATTTTCTAGAACCGATCAGTGACCACCTCAGATCACGTGATGCCATAAGAGGGGGGAAAATTGGGTTAAAAATCCATCTTCTACGTGCGACCAGGGACTGGTACGGATGGCACAGGGGATGCAGAGCCCGGCCGGTTTTTTGTGACGAGGTGTTTTGTTAGTGCTCAGGTTGAACACCGGAAAGTCCTCGACGAATTCTATGAAATCTTTAATGAGGTCCGGCCACCAATAGAACCTGTGCGATAAGAAGACACAAGGTTTTGCGAGCATCTTGATGTCCGGGCCACCATTGAGCAGTGCCCCCACTTCAGGATTCTACTTCGGAGTGCGAGGCTCCATATGTTTTTTCCCTGTGCGGGATATTCCGGAGTCGACAGAAGCTGCGAGAACAAGATGCTCAGGTTGTATTATGTGCTCGGGGTGACCCCACACTTCCTCCCCGATCAATGTCGGAGAGGCGCGTGACAGGGTGTCTGCCTTTAAGATTCTTTCCCGCGGGAACGGAAGTGGATCTGTAAGTTAAAGCTGAAAAAGAAAAAAAGCGACCACCTATCCTTGGCGCTGTTTTGAGTCGCTGTGGGGGCCCTCAGGAGGTACTGGCGGTTCTTTATATGATCCGAAAAGATACTGATAGGGATGCCGAGCTCCTTTCAGCAAATAAGCGCCATTTCATCAGGGCCAGAATTGATTTCCTAATAACTTCCCGGTGTCCGATAGAGTATGTTTCTATCCGCCGACGAGAACGTCTGTGGAAAGAAGTGACTTTCTTGCCGTGGGCCCCCTTTTGTGGTGAGGAACTGCACTAACTCCACCGACGAGGCTCTACTCAAGTAAAGGGCTTCACAGGGTCCGGCAACGACAAGATAGAAACAGAGGCAAAGCGTTTTATTAAAGTTTCATGAACGATTCCTCCACCTCAGGGGCAACTTCGGGGTTAGCGTTTTCTTCATGAGGGCCATGATAGAGCCACCAGCAAGAAAAGTGTGGGAAAAACTGATGCCGGTAGTAATTCAAGAAAACACAGAAAACTTGTATTCGCCGAAGGCCGACTGCAACACCGCAGACAACTTTGCCGGGACCATCGATTAGCGCCTTGGTCCCTGAGATAATGTAGCCCAGTAATGGGAGGCTAGTTTGGTGGAGACGCACTTCCCCCAGCTTGGCCGTATAGGTGGTTTGCTCGAAGGCGCCTCAGCCTGGTGAAACCCGGTGAACGTGAACGCGCTGAGTCCCTCCAGAATAGGTTAATATACCAGAATAATCCCCGTCCAAGTACACCACGACACAGGAATATATGAAGGGTCCTAAAGACGTCATTTTCACGAACTCCTGGAATGAAGGCTGGGGCGTTACACAGGCCGAAACGGTCATGTACCAAGTACTCAAAGTGCCCATACTGGTGTTAAAGCCATCTCGACTCATCGCCCTTATGGATCGGACCAATTGTAAATCAACTCTTAATTCCAACTTGGAGAAGATCCGTGCGCCGCGTATGGATCAAAAAGTTCCGTGATCAGAGGCAGAGTGGGACCGATTCTTTCACTCATGACTAATTAGTCCCCGGTTAATCGATACAGGGCCGTAAAGGAACCGTCCTTTTTTTTCTCCACGAGAAGTAATCCTGCTTTCCAGAAGAGATGAGGTTTTACAGTAATTTCCCGCTTCTTTGTAAATTTTCCCCGTATATACTCCCGAATGGCTTGTGTTTCGAGCCAGACAAAGGGGTAGAACCCCCTGCCACAAGGGATGAGTGGTACCCCCGGTAGCAATCAATCCGGGCAATCATAAGGGCGGTGAGGAGGGAGGCTCTCAAGCCTGCTTCTCTGGATAAGACATCGGCGAATTCTAGTAGTACTCGTCTGGTAACCCGGCAAAACGCTCGCAGGGCTTGGTGCAAGAGCAGGAATGCACCGTACAGACGGCTCAAGCAATTGGAACCCCAGCCAGTTACTTCTCCTGACTAGTGTTTGAGCGATTGCTTGGCTATCAAGATCGACTCGATAGTCTGAATAGTCTGCCGCTATCGATAAGGTTTTTCGATAGTGAGCGTCTAATATGAGCGATGACCATTAAAGTCTATGGGAAGCAACAACACCTTCATTATTACACACCCAAACAAGGGCTTGTAGAAGCTGAAATTTAACATCCACAAAAACAGTCAAAATGATACGTGCTACATCTTAGGCAACATACTTAGTTTATAAAAGAAGTCACAGGAAAAAAGTCACACGACCATTCACTACCCTGTCTTGTACGCACAGCCTGACCTTAAACCAGCATCACCCTAAATTGAAAAGTGCCATAAGGCAGTATGATTTGAACCATCATCTTACACTTTAACTGGACATTGAATATCCCTGTCCTGGGCCACAGCCTATGAGCCCCACACCTGCATGACCCCCACATTTAAAAAGAGCCGGAAAAAAGGATCTTTCAACCACCATTTTAGTTTTCACTTGCCAATGACTATACCTGTCCTGGGCCACAAGCATGACCCCAGGGCCCGGAGTTACAGTGGTGCGTGAGAGCCCAGCTGGCGTCCGTCATCTATTAAACCAGTTAAAATGCGGGGGGGGGGCCCCTGATGAAGCAGCAAAAAAAAAAAAAAACGAAAACTGTCGTGCTGAAAGGCAGAGTGCGGAAGCGGAAGTGTGAGAACTCCAGCCTTCCTCAGTACAACATTCAATACCTGGGAGCCTCGTCCCTGCGTATGAGTGGTGGACCATTTTTAGCTTCCACTTGGAAATTACTGGTGGTTAACGCTCCAGTTACACCCAGTGCCCTTTATCTTGGCATCAATTCTCATTTTTAACTCAACGTGCTTGGAGGAAATGGTCACTGTACTAAGTTCACTTACCGTGCACCATACTCCATGTCCTCGAATAACCTACATCTGTCAAGTTTTCCTGTACCTCCCTTGTACAATATCAGAGGAATTTTTTTTTAACAGCTATTTTGTACATGGCAATTTTTTAGTACTTTAATTCTAGAAACACATTTTAAAATAGGATGGAATCCCACCATGACTTTGTTTCTCTTTTTTCATTGTATTAAATTGGTTTTGTTCCAATACAGGGATTGATAGCATGTTAAAGATCTTATCATGCAAAAAACAATCATTTTGCAACATGTGTTCCATTAACAGTGTCCTACCTATTCCCTTTCTGACAGCACCATCACCCTTGAGCCACTGCTTTTGACAAATGTGAAGAACAAATGCTGTTAAAAATAACATTTTTTTAAGAATAGTACCACTAGTATAGCTGCAGTCAAGGGGGAAAAGAAAAATTAAAATTTTTAATTAATTTGGAAAGGGGGGGGGGGGGGGAAAAAATGGTTTTTTGTTTTTTGTGGATTTTTTGTTTTGTGTTTGGGGGTTTTTTTTTTTGGGGGGGGGAAAAATTTTTAGAAAAATTTG
Source organism: Phyllomedusa bahiana (assembly GCA_025379985.1). NCBI lineage: Eukaryota > Metazoa > Chordata > Amphibia > Anura > Hylidae > Phyllomedusa > Phyllomedusa bahiana. The sequence continues at coordinate 16,175 of JAODAL010065686.1, forward strand.
GAATTTGATGAAAAATTTTTTTAGGGAAAAAAAGCATTAAAAAACAACATTTTTTTAAAGGCCCTTTTATAAGCTGATTCAAGCAAAATCCCCCAAAAATTTAAAAATGACCTAGCCACTTTGAAATTGTAAAAGAAAAATGCTTTAGAAACAACATTTTTTTAAAAAGGACCAAATTTTGCTGATTTCAAAGCACATGACCCAAAAAATTATAAAAATGACTTCTTTGCCACTTTAAAAATTGTGAAGGGAGAAATCCATTTAGAAGCCCATTTCGTTCCAAAGGACCATAAAAAAGCTGTATCTCCAGCAACATGACCTCAAAACCATTGACAATGCGAAAACTTCTTAAGATAAAGTGATAAAGGAATACGGTGTTGCATAAAACCTTGCTGTCTTTTACAGTCCCCACAGCAAAACCAAAAAAATGAACTTTTGGGGAAAAGAAATAAAAATTGCAAAAAGAAATGATCTTTTTAAAAAAAATTTTTCAAGAGGACCATTTCTGTTTAAAAAGGGAATGTGAAGAACGGCAACTAACGGTACCTCGGAAATTTGGGGGCCACAACATCATCAAGATCCATGCCTTTTTCATCTTGATGAAAGTCAAACGATCCAATTATCTGTGGAAAGCCGGATGCTTTTTGTCTGTAATGACTCCCCAGCGTGCTGGGGGCCGCTCAGAATGACGCTGGCTGCTGGCAGGACAACACCTCATGGCGGGAGCCACTCGGGCCATTCGTCCATTTTGATCCCCGAAGTTATTGGTCCGGGAACACATCAAAAACATCGGGGTTAGACGCAATATTCGTGCACCATGATTTAAGTGTCTCTGGTGTTTTATTTGGGCCCCCGCATTGCATGCGTTGGTAGTGGTAAAAAAGTTGCCAGAGGTCACCCATTAGGCTTTCTGCCACCTTGCCCGCTGGGTTTGCCGCTAGCCCCTTGCACCTACTTTCGTCACTCGCTGGTTGTTCCAAGGGAATTTGGGGGAAAGTGAACAGACGCAACAGGTCTCCAGTTTTAAAATCAGCAAAGGGCTCCATTTCCTGCTTTACTCTCTATTTTTGGGGGGTGGAAGGGAAAATGTGATTTTGTTTTGTACCGGGGATCCAGAGGGGGCCACCCCTAACTGTTGTTCATTTTGATGGCCTTAACGAGGATTGTTGGAGGGAAAAGGGGCATCCAAGCACCCTGTAAGATGGAGCCTTTTTCCAAACCTCTGGGGGAGGGCACTAGCAAACACTCCTCATTTTCCCCCGCCCAAACCCCCCTTTCCAAGCAGGGGCCGGTCGGTGTCTAGGAAAACCTCCCCTCCTCCTCCGCTCCTCCGGCAAAAGCTTTAAAACAGCCCTGACTTGCCCAATGACACCCTGAGGCTGATGCCCCTTGCCCCTAGCCTGGGCCCGAACCCCTGCCTAATGAAGACCATAAATTGGAAATTTTGGCCTTTGGATTTGAGGAGAAAAGGCCCGGTTGCATCTGTTCCGTCCCTCCTCCTCCTGCGGGACCTTTGTTTTGAGTGTCCAACACGTTTTCCAAACTAAGATCCCACAATCCATGCGACAAGGGCATTGTCCGACTGACCTTTTGGTGGCTTCTTCAAAACTGGCAAAATGGGGCAGAGCTCTTTCACCTGCCCCCACTCTCGGTGGTTTTAACACCCCGAGGGCCGACCCGCTTTTCAGCCATGTGTCAAATTTTACTGCTAATGGCATTGCGCTGCTCCACAATCGCTGGGCATTTAGGGGAAATTTCCCGCTGTTGCCAGTTAAAAAAAACGGTTTTACGGGGAGGCCGAGCTGAGCGCAAAGCAGCCCGGCGGGACGAAGCAGGGGCGAACGGCGGGAAAGGGGAACTAACCTCGGCCTTCTTCAGCAGGCTCCAACCCGGGAGCTCTTTTAAAATTTTTTTGGACGCAATTTTTATGACAGTGCCAGGG